>OY856410.1:590660905-590910905 GCA_963693085.1 Alisma plantago-aquatica
TATTTCTATGTATAAAGTATAAACATCACACAATTATATTAAATAATAAAATAATTTGTAAATTGAGGATTACTTGAGTTAAGTTTTTACATATCTACAGTCATAGTCATAGTTTTTGAGTCGTGCAGTGTATCATGTTATTATTTTAGTTTTGTCGTTTTTGTTATTTTTATTAGCATTGTGATTAGAATAATTAGTGCTCAGTTATATGAGCAATATCAACTTTATTTTAATTAAAGTAATACATAATCCCAATTCTTATATTGTTAGACTAGTAATATATGATATAAATAATAAACCATTTAATATTTATTTATATACAGTGGGTATACAAGTCTAGCGGATTTGGTTATAAGCATATTCACTAATTGATCCATTTAAATATAAATTTGTGGGTGTTTGGGACAAAAGTTTTATCTGTGTGTCAAATTTTTAAAGGGTCAGAATTTGCTGATCCACAAGTATATCCAAACCCATTTACAACTCTATATGTTGTTGTGTCTCCTAATCTTGGAAGATCACATATGAAGCAAGTCACATATATCTAAGTTGAGGGACAATAAGAGATAACCTTGTTCCACATGCTACTTTTTTCAAACTGGGAGAGGCCATGAAATCACTCGACCTTTAAATACTTTGATGTCCATGCACCTATTTTGTGTGGCTAATAAACTTGAATGCTCACATTCATCTACTACAAACCGTTGTGCCCATGCATGAGGATACATTTCAATAATGACTTTCTTTAGTGTTTGGATAACATATTCTTTCCAACTTGTCATTTGGTGTGCTATTCTTTAATAACACGAGTTACAAAATATATTTGAGTTTTTTCCCCAAGGAAAGCGTTATAAAATGCATTTCAAATGCTTCCAAGGCACACTATATATCATCTCATCCCAAATTGGTGTCACTAAAACCCCCGCCCACCATACCAGAGTTGTTCATCTTATTAAGGTATGTTATATGGTAGCAATCATCTAACATGATGACACAAGACTCGTCTACATCTTAGTTTGTTTACTATAGTAAGTTTGTTAGGAAGGAATTTAGACTTCCTTATTAGCCACGATATCCCAAGATCAGCAATAAAAGAAAAACTGGCATTTCCATTAAGTACGTTTCCGTAAAAAGATAAACAATGTTCGTACAGATTTGAAAATAAATGTCATTGTTTGTGAATTCGTGCAACAAAAATCTCACCTGAACAGCAAAGCACGCAGAATACACAAATCCCCCTGTGTCCGCGGAGATTCACCCCCAGCGTTAAGCAAGGAAAGGGCAACGATTTTCTACTGCGTTGCGTAGCACATCCCCGTCCGGAGTAAATGCTTCTAATTACTCTCTCTATTGCTAAGTGGCACAGGGTCCGCGGCTCAGCAGAAGCCCAACCTGGTCCCTTTTCACCTATTTTCCGCTACTCGCATCGACAATTTCCTCTTCCTTATTCCCGTCTTCCCCAAGCCCAAACCACTGTTACGAGAAGAAAAGAGCATCGCAATCCCTCCCACCTCTACACCCCTCTTCCTACCGAGTGCCTCTGCTGCCTGCAGCCGTCGAGCTCTTTCTTCCCTCCTGAATGCCGCCGCGGCCACCCGAGTTGGCGCTCTTCGACCGGACAGTCTTCCCACCGTAGTTCAGAGCCGCTCCGGCATTCTTCCCGCCCCGGCGTCGATTGCGCCGGGAGGCAACTTCTGCTCGACGCGGGGCGGGTCTCTGATCGTGTTCTTGTAAAGGGTTGCTTGGCTTTGAGAGAGTTGGTTTAGGGTTTTTCCCCTGCAGCTTCTGGTTCATTGAGGTGAAGGGGCAATGCCGCCGAGCCGCAAAAAAGGGGGCAGCCGCCTCAAGGGGGCGGGGCAGCTGCGGCTCGGGGATCTGGTCCTCGCCAAAGTAAAGGGTTTCCCAGCCTGGCCTGCAAAGGTGACTCTGTCTGGTCGTTTCACGTATGGTTACCTTATTTGTCCTCTTTTCATTCTTTACCCCCTTTTACTTGCCTTAACTGTTTGGCGCTGCCGTTGCCCCTGATTCCCCTACTTTCCTCCCTCAGGATGCTGAAACCATGTTCATGGAATTATTAGCTTGCACTTGTTTTTCTATTTGTGGCCGTGAATGTTACTGGAATCTATTGGGTGTATCTCCGTACAGTGGTTGCTGATACTGTTTTATTCACTGGTTTGTGTATCTCAGATAGGCAGGCCGGAGGATTGGGACAGGGTACCTGACCCAAAAAAGCAATTTGTTGAGTTTTTTGGGACCGGAGAAATGTAAGTATTCCACTTCCTTCTACACTATAGATTCCTGTACCTTGTAATTGTACCATGCTTGTCATGATAATTCTTATTACAACTCAATTGCTGACTCTACTTTACCTTTACTGTCAATTTTGGCAAAACGTTACATATTTCCTGGAGGTTTGAATCCCCATTGGGATTTAGCAGGTTGCTAGCTAAATGACTAAACATATGTCGTTGGGATCCAGAGTGGAGTCTCTGGTGCTCAAAGAAATCATGCTGAAAAGGAAGTGGTCAAGTAGGTTGACTGCAAATAGGTCGTATAGGAACTATACTTTCATTTGGAGGTGACCACCTCTTTTTGAGATGATACTATTGATAAGATACCACACTTTACTATAAGGATTTGGAAGCATGGGAAACCGAGTTTACATTATATGGGACTATACACTTGGGGAAGAAGCTTTATAGAGGTCTAAGAGGAGAAAAGAATACACACAAAGATGTGTTACTTAACACTCTCCCTCAAGCTAGAGCATAAACGTTTGAGATGCTAGCTTGCTAAGTTACCAATAACAGGACTTCTTTGCCAAGGGTTTTGTAAGGAGATATCCTGAATCGACACGGGTGGAGATTCAAACCTCCACTTAGGTTCATGATTAAAATGATGATGACCTCTATGCATTTGGTCCTTTCATTAAATACATGATTGTTGCAATATTTGTTGCTGCTTTATTTTTACTTAACATCAGAAAATTGGGATACCTGAATTTCAAGTATTAGTATGCGTCCTTGCCCTATATTCGACGTTTGCACTAGATTTGGCGACCATTGCCTGCTTTTTGTTTCTCGAGGTTCTAATGTTGCCCATCAGTAGATGTAAAATATCCAGTTGTAGATTTCCAATATGTAATTCTACCAATGTAGTTAAATAAAAAAACTAGATATTGATTTCCAAATTATTATCTGAGCAACATAGTTGCCACCTAAAAAAACACATACCAAGATATCCATTTAAACATACCTTGCCCTAGAGTTTTCTTAAGGTACCCTAAGAAATGATGAAACTAGTATCTCAATGACATATTTTGAAATTACAAGGTTATCGACTTCTAGACTAAAGTGGTGATATTAGGTCTAGTGACAGTCAAATATATTAGCTTGCCCATCAAGCACGTGTATGTGGATGTATCAAAGAAAGGTAGAAACTAGTCATCATCCGAAGGAGTGTTCGGATCTAGATGTTTATCATCAGGTTTGGATCCAAGCATGCATGTTTCAGGTAGTAGATATAGGGTGTACTTTCATTGTGACAAAGAGACCTCATTTTTGTTTCTTGCAACTTTAATACCTCAAAAATACTGAAGCGTCTCGAGATCCTTGGCTATAAAGTGCTTTCACATGCATTTATTTGTTTTTTTACATCATCCATATATATGTAATCAGAAATACTTTGTCAAAATTATCAAGTTGGAAGTAACCAGAGTTACAGACTCTCTCAATAGTGCTAATGTTGTCAAACTAAGTTCCTGGACTCTGATTTGGACCAGACCGTAAATGGCCTTGCAGAGGTGCCCCCCCAAACAAAAAGTTTGCGCACAATCTTTAGGAGGTTGCTTCATGCAAACAATTTCTTGCAACTATCCATACCGGAAAGCACTCTTGACTTCCAATTGATAAAAAATCACTGGACTAGTCAAGATTCACGACAACAGATATAATCATGCGAAAAGAGTTGTCTGGCATTCAGATTCAAGTTGAATACACCTGTTTACTAGAACATGTACTTCGAGTCCCTCAATAGTGCTATTAGGATGTTATTGATTGAAATACCCAAGGCACCCAACAACTTTCATATTACTCAAGTGTGTCTGTAGAGATATGTATGTATTTCTACTACATTCCTTTTCCGTTCTTTATTTAATTTCACTTTATGACACTGTACTCTTTAGTCCCATGCTCTGTATTTTGGCTTTTCGTAATGTCTCACTCAAAAAATTTAGAAACTTGTTATCACATGGTACCAGAGTAGCTACAACATAATCACCACCCCTCCCCTCTCAGTGCACCCCTTCCTCTCCCTCTATAACCTTGCTCTTTTGTCAGCTCCCTCTCCTCCCCTAGCCTTCCCCATTCGAAGCCTCCTCCAGCTTGGCCCACATGCTCCCCCCTTCTGTCGTTATCACGCCCCCTACCCATAGGCCTCCATTGACCCACCGATTGATGCCTCCTCCCCCATTGTTGCCCCCCCTCTTGCACTGTCCGCACTACTTCCTCTATCTGCCCCTACCACCTCTCCATCTACCACACCCTTCCACACTTGGAACCGACATTATGCCATTTAGTGCCACCCCATTGCCCCTCCACAACCGTCCCCTCCCCATTCACCTCCCTACTTGTTCCCATCACCTTCACCATTGCTTCCCCCTCAACTAATGATCTCGTTGCTCTCTTCCTCTTCTTTTTACCCCAATGGTTATCAATAGCTAATCATCCCTACCCACAAGTAACTTTGCTAAAAATATCTACAACAACTCTTTAGTCCCATGTTTTACCTCCTTCAAACTCAATGCTAGCAACTAAGCCATGCAAACCCATTCCTTCTTGATCCATACCCATTCTAGTAGTTGGCTCAAGTTCATCATTGACGCAACATCGAAGAAAGATGATGAAAATCCTACTAAATGGGAATCTTGGTTTGAGAAGGATTCTAAAGTTCTTTCTTGGATCCTTGATAGTATTGAGCCATTTATTTGTTGCGACACGATCTTCATTACTACCAAAGAGGCATGCACAACTCTCCTAAAAAGAATGTTTCTTAGATTTTGCACTGCAATAGAAAACCAACAATGTTCATATGGATGAGATGAGTTCTTGTCATTTTTTGACATGACACATTGAAGTACTCCCAAGATAAACATGTCAAATGGATCTTGTTCAGTTTTTATCTTTAGTTCCGTAGCTATGAGCGCATTCACCAATACTTTTTTGCCGCTCTTCAACCATAGTTATCCAGGCTCTCGCCTGGGCTCCGCCTAGGCTCGCCTAGGCCACCTAGGCTCTAGGTGGTCCGCCTTAAACTGGGCGCCTAGGCTTTTAGATATCTAAAGTGGATGCTTAAGGCCTTTTAGGCCCAAATTAAGACACTTGAAGACAAAATTAGCATAAATTAGGTCGGAATTTTGTCAAATTAGATCATGTTTAGTTATTTTGGGGAAGAACTAGTTCTAATATAGGCCAAATCAGATCTAACTTGGCCAGATTAGGTCTGATTTGCGGGAAATATGTCTGATTTTGGAAAATATCTTATTTGAGGGAATTAGATCTGATTTCTCTAAATTAGGGCTCATTTAGGTCAATGTAGGACAAACTAGGTGAAGTTATGTCTGATTGGTCATGTTATGCCAAAATCAGTCTGGCTTTGGCCAAATTAGGTAAATTAGGTCCAATTTAGATCGTGTTAGGTCAAATTATAGCCGAATAGATCTATCTTAGGTCGTGACAAGTGTGATGTAGGTAAAGTTATGATTGATTAAGCTTAGGGACAAGCAATACAAATGTACATAATGATGTACATATTTGAATATAACTGAATGTATACACAAAATCATTTATATATATGTAAAATATACACAAATATGAAGAACGCCTAGAAATGCCTAGGCTTCCGCCTGGGCGCCTAGGCCTCCTAGGCTCCCCCTAGGCGGGAAGGACCGCCTAGCCGCCTAGACAACTATGTCTTCAACACCTCTGCATGAGGTCTGTAATCGACTCCTTGATTTTTGTAATACTATAATTATAGCACTCAAACACTCCCCTTGAAGAAGATAACATGTAGCAGCTACTAATGTGTTCTCTCCCTAATAAAGGTAACATTAATGCAGAAGCAATAACTTCAAAATTGACCCCCCCCCTAAAATTGATAATTTCCAAACCAATAATAGTGATCAAGAATAATTATATGGAAGTTTAGCGAGTCCAAAGTAGTAGATGGTGGAGAATATGTGTAGAAGTCATCCGAGTTGCCATTGTTGTCAAAGTAGCTCTGCACAAGAAACATCAACACCGGAATAATGCACAGTAGTTGGGATTAGAGTACTGCTATAGGAATATTGCGCTATAGTAGGTAGGCAACGTGTTTAAGACATGCTACCATAGGAAAATTACTCCACAACAAAGGTCAAACACGGATGAATGAACTAAACAATATGTACGAATTAGTGATCTTTTCTCTATATATCTCCCCCTCACACCAACCATGAAAAATAAGACAATGGTTGTGTGTGGAGAATGTTAAGGTGACTATGCAAACCAATGACAATATTGCTAGGTTTAGAGGCGTCGCCTGTGAAGAAAAAATATCATCCATCGGAGATTAAGCACAACTTTATGAAAACAGGGCGTAGCAAATGATTTCCGGTAGCTTGAGTTGAGGTGGTTTTGCTACCTCAAACAACACCATGCTTGTAGGCATTTGGGATAATGGTACAATGACGATGAAGTAACAATACCTTGCACGTGCGCTTTCTTCAAAACACGCGACACTCAAATGGATCAAGTGGGCCGGAACCAACTAGACAACCTTCAGGGATGGTTACGTGTCTTCTTGCACACCATTGGGCGATGTACCATTGGGCACAAATCAAGGGCACTATGCTTGCAGAAGCTTCCTATACACAACTAGAGACATGATGGGAGCGGATGAAGGCGATCAGAGCTGCAATTATGGGATCAAGCGCCAGGGTAGGCAACTCTTTCTTAGACTTGATCAACACAATGGCGAACTGGTCTAGGTTTCTATCTATAATGGATTCACACCAACTCAGAAGGTAGTTGTTTCATTATTGTAAGGGTCAAAAGGGAAGTAGGCTGCATGAAGAACACAAGGGGTGGAATGGGAAAAAATACATAACCTGTCTTTATTGGAAGAAAAGTTTTGGATTGAAGTCATTCCGAGTGTGCTATTTATCTACTCGGGACACTGTTATTTTACCTTTGTTGGCCAACTTTTCCCTTCCCCTCCCTCATCGTCTCCAAGATTGTGCAATGGCTGCGGTGCCACTTCCTTTGTTGCACAGGAAGAGAAGACCGAACCTCTTAATAATGGGTACACCAAGGACATGACATTCTGCTACATAAAGAATTCATGATTGTTAGATGACAAAGGGTAGACCATCTCGGTGCAATTCAAATAATCAAGAATCAGACAGAGACCAGAACAATTGTCGAACAAATATTGGGGCCTTGCCTCTTCTTCCCAACTAGGACAACAAAGAGACGAAGGAAGTCAGAATCTAGGGATAGGAGCTGGAAGTTTACCGTAGAACAAGTGATTGATTCGGTCCTATCATGGTAATTAAACTCTTACCGTAGTAGTGCAACGTGGTAGAAAAGGATTTGAGGGAAATCATGACACATGAATAAGATGAATGTATGATCTTCAAGGGTAATGGCCTTTATGGTTTACCAAATGAGGCAGACACCTCCAGGTTCTCCCTTGCCATAGAGCACCCGATGTACACCAGCCTGAACATCTTGCGTCTTCACATGCGAGACGTGTACACTCAATTTGATGGACTCCGCCTGAGGCGCTCTTGGGAGGTCCTAGTTATGGGACATTGGGGGAGCACTGATGAAGAAAGTTGATACTTACGGTGTCAAGATTCTCGGAGGGGATGAACAAGGAAGTTTGAGAGGAGAATAAGAGAGAAGATGACCATACAGGCCGAGATGACGCTTATGGGCAGCCAAGCCAAGAAGAGACGGCGACCGCCTGTAGGTGAAGATTCTCTGTTTTGCTCCCTAGGGTTAGGATCAATGCTCCCATATCATGTGGAAATAAGATGGAGGCTAGTGAGATAATTTATTAGACAAACCCCACTCCTATGTGTAGGTGAGGGAAACACTTACAAGGAAGCTGACTCAAACCCTAATGGGCCTAGTATTTTTGGGCACATATAAATAATAAATTAATTACTCCAAAAATTATTTTTGGGGATGATAATTCTCGTGCTACATGGTTTACTCAATGAAGGAACTATTCGAACTTTTGTCCATATTTAAATCTTTTTGTGTGGAAATAGAAACTCTATTTAGAAAGAAAATATGCATCCTTTGTTCTGATAACGCCAGAGAATATTTCGGCCATATCCAATTTCACATCAACCAATTCTCCATCATTCACCAATCCTCTTGCCCACATACTCCACAACAAAATGGAGTAGTTGAACAAAAAAATCATCACATTGTTAAGAATGCTCACACTCTTCTCCTTCATGTGCATGTTTCTAGAGAATTCTGGGGGGATGCGATTCTCACTGTCACCTACCTCACTAACAACATGCCATCGTTCATCCTCCAAAAGTGTATACTTGTTCAAATTCCTCATCCTATAAAGCCATTGTACTATGTTCCACCTAACATTTTTGGATGTACTTGTTTTGTTCATTGTCTTGGTCCAGGTGCAGACAATTTGCGTCCAAAGTCTATCAAGTGTGTTTTCTTAGGTTACTCTCAGGTCAAAACGGGGTATAAGTGATACAGTCCTACCCATGGTTATTAGAACCGAACTGGATCGGCCGGTTGAACTGGGAATCGATCACTCTACCGGGTCGGTTCCCTCCCAAAGCCGAAAATGAAGTCTGACCGGCATCAAACCGGTGAACCGACCAGTTGAACCGGTGAACCGGCTCGGTTTTAGGTGAACCGGCCGGTTCTCTCACTTAACAAGTAAATGTATTTTTGCTGCTATTTTTGTTAATTAATATTGAATACTATATAAATGTTGGTATATAAATGTCCATGAATAGAATAATATTAGTTATTTGGTCTGTTTATCAAGTTATTGTGAGCAATTTTGCTAGTATACCTGTTTCATAACTTTTGCAGGGATATTTTTTATGTGTATCAAAGATATTTATATATTTTTAAACTATTAGTGACATCATGCTGACGTCATCGGTTGAACTGGTCAGACCACTGGTTGAACCAGTGAACTGGGAACCAGAGGCCTCACCGGTTCGCTTACCGGTTCGAGTCTGACAACCTTTTTCCTACCTTATATTGCTTCTTTGTGTATGCAAATGTCACCTTTTTTGAAGACACATCCTTCTTCTACAACAATTCTTTGATGATACATTTAGCCATGGAGGAACTCTTACCCCTTACTGTTGTGGTTGAGTCTTATGTTCTTGAGTCCTCTACTAGTGAATGTACTCATGATCCACCCACCTCTTGTTGCCCCTCCAATCACTCAAGTCTACACTTAAATATGTAGCTGGACATACCAGTTTAGGAGCCAATTTAGGTGGAAGAGATGCTCCTGCCAATTCAGCTCCTCCAAATGCCTCCTCTTTTGAAGGTTAGGTAAAAATAGCTCCTCCACCTCGCACGCATGATCTTCCCATTGCCTTGAGCAAGGGTATTCTATCTTGCATCCTTAAAAATGTTCACCAACCTATTTCTAATATTGTCTCATATAGCCATCTCTAGCCTTCATATTATGCCTTTCTTATCCTCTTATCTCTATACCTTCGTCTGAATCAATTACACTTGATCGTCCAAGTTGGTGTCATGCTATGGGTGACAAAAAATCAGTTCTCAACCAGAACAAGGCAGTCTCTTGTTTCGCACCCACATGGCAAGTCTGTAGTTGGATGCTATTGAAATTACACTGTCAAAGTGGGTGCAAATGGCTGTGTTGATCGGCTCAAGGCGCGTTTGGTAGCCAAGGACTACACATGTATACGGTGAGGATCACTTAGAGACCTATCATGGCAAAGATGACATTTTTTTTTTGTATTTTCTTGTCTCTGGTTACTATTTACTCTTGCGTCTACTCCAACTTGATATTAAAAATGCATTCCCGCACGGTGACCTAGATGAGGAGATTTATATGGGAGCAACCACCGGGGTTTGTTGCTTAGGGGGAGTCAAATCTAATATCTCATCTTCACAAGTCTCTCTATGATCTGAAGTAGTGACCTCGTACATGTTTGGTAGATTCAATAGTGCTCTTCCTAAGTTCAAACTCCAGAAATGTACCATGTATCATTTAAGTCTTCTACAAATGACAAAATTTTGGGAGCATTTTCCTGGTAATATATGTTGATGATATAGTGATTATTGGGGATGATAAACATGGCATTGCACAGTTAAAAGTCTTTCTACAGGGCCAATTTCAGACAAAGGACTTGGTCATCCTTAAGGGCACGTTTGGTTACCTGGATTTTGCCGTATTGGATTGTATTTTGGACTCCAGTTCAGCAAAATTTATGTTTGGTTTGCGGGATTGGAGAAACGGGGCTAATCTCGGAATTTTCAGATAGAATAGGAATCCCGCATTTTGGTCTCCATCAAAATTCTCCCGGACGCCAAAATCCATCATGGGCAAGACAACAGACACGAAAAAAGATAAATCCCACACTTACGAAATCCAGCAAACCAAACATAAAATTTTACTTTGCGGGATTTTGAGAATGCAACATTTCAGTAATACAGGATGGACAGAATATAAGATTTCAGTAAATCCAGCTAAACAAACGTGCCCTAAATATTTTTCTGGGGATTGAAGTTGCCAACTGTAAGTTTGTGATAATAATTTTATAGAGGAATTATGTATTAGATCTTTTCACTGAGATAGAGATGCTTGAGATTAGACAAGCTGATACTCCAATGGATCATAAAGTCAAGCTATCGATGGAGCAAGGGAGTTGATTTATGGAGATAAAGATGACTTGTTAGTAAGTTGATTTATCAGGCTGTCGTTGGGTCCGGCATTGCCTTTGCTAATAGTGTTGTTAGTCAGTTCATGGATAAGACATGTACAAGTCATATGGAGGCTATGATGCACATTCTCATTTATCTCAAGAAGTCTTCTGGCAAGGGACTTTTATATCAGTGTCTAGAACATTTGCAGGTGCTGGGATCCTCAGATGTTGATTGGGCTGGATCTAGTATCGAGATGAGGTCTATTTTTGGTTACAATGTGCTTTTGGAAGGAAATTTTGTGTCTTGGAAGAGCAAGAAGCAAACTTTTGTTGGAAGATCTAGTGCAAAATCAGAGTATAAAGCTATGACTCTGGTAACATGTGCGCTGCTATGGGTTTGCCACTTATTATATGAGCTTGGCTTCATGTAGAATGCTCCTGTGGACTTGAAGTGTGGCAATCAGGCTGCTGTCCAAATTGCTCAGAATCTAGTATTTCATGAAAGAACTAAACACATTGAAGTTAAATGTCACTTTCTACGAGAAAAGCTTCTGGAGAAGGTGATCCTGTTGTCTCTATTTAGGTCGGAAATCAGTTAGCTTTTGTTTACAAAGTCCCTAAATGGTTTTCGAGTCAAAAATATATGAAAGCTAAGCACATGTGATATATTTGCTCTTCATGTAGGATGTTCCTGTGGACTTGAAGTGTGGCAATCAGGCTGCTGCTTGCATTGCTTAGAATCTAGTCGTTCATGAAAGAACTAAACACATTGAAGTTAAATGTCACTTTCTCCGAGAAAAGCTTCAGGAGAAGATGATCCCGTTGTCTCCATTTAGGTCGGAAATCAGTTAGCTTTTGTTTACAAAGTTCCTAAATGGTTATCGAGTTCAATATATATGAAAGCTAGGCACATATGATATATATGCTCCAGCTTGAAAGGAGTGTTTATATGTATAGGGACCATATGCGTTAACGGGAAAAAGGTCGGGGACCTAATTGAAAATCATGTAAAATTTTCTGTTTATAAATATCCACTACCCCAAGATGGAAAAGGAAACATTGAAGCCGCGTGACACATTAAAATTCGCAAGCCTAGTTAAAATCAAGTGAATAAATCAAACATTGTGTATTAGTGTTTGAATTTATCATTACTTTCCAAAATTAATTAAGGGGTCAAACAAGGTCCATTTGACCTCAAATTTTGACCATAGTTTAATTCAGAAGCCTGCTTTCTATATATGTCATGAATTTCCACTTTTGACTCTCAATTAATTATGAGTTAGTCATGTATATTATTCTTTTGGTTATGTTAATTGGTTGTTATAGGAATTTAGGGTGAGGTGACTTTCCTTATATGAGGAAATCGAGTTGGAAATTGAGGTATTTGTTGATATTTATTAGATTGGTTAGGTTTAATGAATGAGACTTTTTGTTATTCAATTAGTGTTGGTTTCCCTTATGTGAGTGAGGGTTAAGATGAGGGCATCACGTATGTGGTGATAGGGCTATTTAAAGAAGAGAGGAAATGGGTTATTAATATTTCGTCACATGAATAATTTTCCACATATATGATTTGCTCTTATGTTAATGTATCTATTATGCACTAAAGGAAAGAGGAGAGAGAAAGCCACCTTTATATTTATCCCCTAATGATCTTTTAAGAAAAAAGGGGTTATTTAGTGAGATTTAGATCCCTCTCGGATTAAAGGCAAGTTTTATAAAACAACTATATGACCAACCATGCTCTATGGGAGTGAATGTTGGGCGACGAAGAAATAAGGTCTCAACAAGATGAATGTGGCTGAAATGCGTATGGAATGACAAGAAAAGATCGCTTGAGAAATGACTATATCAGGAATAAAGTGGGGGTCGTGAGCATTGAGGACAAGTTGCGCGGGGGCCGACTTAGATGGTATGGACATGTGCAACGCAGACCGACTAATGCGCCTATATGAATGAGTTAAGCACAATTAAAAGAAGAAGAGGAAGGCCTAAATTAACATGGGAAGAACTTGTAAAGAGAGATTTTGAATCTCTACATCTCGACCAGCATATAACCCATGATAGAGCTGAATGGAAACGAAGGATCCATGTAGCCGACCCCTACATAGTTGGGACTGAGGCTTAGATGATGATGACTTTGCTGGACGTTTTTTAAAAACAAGGGGTTATTTAGTGATATTTATCTACATTGAGGTCCACCAATGGATTATATTTTGTGAAATTCACCAAAGACTTATATAGAATTGATTTCTTAATCAATGAATTATAAGGATGTTAGGCACATTGATTTGTAAGAATTTTATGATACAAACATGACATTGGACATGAAAAACAGACATACATTACACACAAAAAGAGATCTAAAGCAGTTCTAAAGTAAGTCATATCATAGAAATGGTAGGACAAAACAAAACAAGGATAAATTCAAACTCAAAAGTCCAATTATGATACAGAGGCCAGTAAGGGTTTAGGTTCGTTTGATGTAAAATTATGTTTTTGTGCTTTCTACATTCTTTCTGCTATATGTTAATCATGGGCTTCGCCTCTTTTAAAGAATTAATCCTGTCTTGTAACTCTCATCTCATTTGGGCAGTTGGTACTACAGTCCAATTCGCAATACTGTTTCATACTTGCTCTTTAAGGCCATTTTGTTTTATATTTGGCCTCTTTTTACTACCTACCTTTACATATTGTTTGTTTGATATTTTTTGTCATACTCAGTTTCTATTGATCCATTTAATTTCTTCATCTTTCTTCCATGTTTATGAATGGCTCGTATAAGTTTTCATGTTGTATTCTGCTCCATCTTGTGCGGATTGCAGTGCTTTTGTTGCCCCTGCCGATATTCAAGTCTTTACCACTGAAACCAAGAATAAGCTATCTGCCCGTTGCCAGGGTAAGAAAGTAAAAGATTTTGCTCGTGCTGTGGAACAGATTATTGAGGCATTTGAAGAACAACTTGAGAAGAACAGTGGTAAATCTGAAGGGGATAAAAACGATACAAGTGTGACTGACACCGAAGGGTGTAATAACGGTTATGACTTTGAACAGAGTAAGCATCGTGATGATTCCACAGATGAAATTATGGACAAGGGTGAGGAAAACGGTCCTGAAATCCTTGGGAAATGCCCTATGTCAGAAAAGCAGGTGACAACCAATGGCGAATGCTATGATGAAGCCAAACACAAAAGCACTGATGATGTTGCTGAAGGCTCCTTACCTCCACGAATTGCTGAAAATGGTCGTCTTATTACAAAGGGGATTTCTGATCCAAAGCAGAGGGTTGAGAGTTCATCAATTCTAGAAAATCAAGGTAAAACTAAGCATAGTGGCTGGAAATCTACAGAGAAATCAGTTAGCCTTTCTGCATCCATGATGTCACGAAGTAAGCTAAATAACTACAATGCTAGCTCTGCTGATATCAAGAATGAGGCTGATTTGGATGATGCCAGTGAAGAGAAAAGAAGTATACATTCTAGAAAGCAACCAATTGAAAAGGAATTCAAGGATGAAAAAAGGTTTGAAGTTAGAAAACGTAAGGTTAATGTTGTGGAAGTTCCCCAATCGGATAAAAGGCGAAAACTTGCTAGAGAAGGTGGCGTTACACTTAAAAAGCCCAAAGAATGCGATTCTTCACATATGACTAAATCCAGAACAGATGATTGGAAAAATAAACTTACGCCTGAAAAGCAGGGATCATGTTCTTGGTTTAAAGATGAAAAGAATTTGTCTGTTAAAGAAGAAACACATGCTTCTCAGGCTCACTCACATGTTGATGGAAGCGCAATATTACTTGAAAGACAGCTGCATGCGCCAAAAACAGTGGTTACTTCTCCTGGGCTCATTGAAGCTGCGTCCAGTAAAACTAAGGAATCTATTAAGAAAATAAAGTTGTTTTCTGGTACTAATAATTCTGCAGCCCAACATGCTAGGAGACGAACATACCGTCTTGATGACAGTGACAATGATGAAGAGCAAAGGACTCCAATCCATGGTAAACCTGTGCATGCAGCTGCAGATTCTTCTATACAGACACCTGGAAGCCTTGTACGGTCTAATGAACCAATTTGTCATGGGCAACCAGAGTTCCATAATGACGGCCAGATGGATATTGAAGACTCCGCTGCTGATAATCAATCCAAGGGCGGTGATGAGAAACACATCGATAGAGGTATGCCGTCTTCCTTGGGGCTAAACAAGGAGGAAGGAAAGCATGGAAGTGACCCTACCGCTGTTGTTTCACCTTCACCTGAGAAAAGGAAATCATCAAAATGCCCTTCTAAACTAGAGATGCTGGCTGTGAAATCACCTCAAAAATCTATTGGGCTGAGCAGTGATGACAACAGATCTGAACCCAAAACAGTCAAATCACCTTCATCTGAGAAAAAGAAATCATCAAAATGCTCTTCTAAGTTAGAGAATCTTGCAGTCAAATCACCTCAAAAATCTATTGGGTTGAGCAGTGACAACAGACCTGAACTCAAAACAGTGAAATCACCTTCATCTGAGAAAAGGAAAGCATCAAAATGCTCTTCTCAGTTTGAGATTCTGGCAGTTAAATCACCTAAAAAAATTGTTGGGTTGAGCAATGATGGCAACAAACCTGAACCCATAACCGTCAAATCACCTTCATCTGAGAAAAGGAAAGCATCAAAATGTTCTTCTAAACTAGAGAAGCTGGCAATCAAATCACCTCAAAAATCTATTGCGCTAAGTAGTGATGACAACAGATCTGAACCTAAAATAGTCAAATCTCAGATGAAAGCTTCAGATATTGCCGTTCCTAAGAAGATTCAGGTTACCCCTAAAAATTCATCAAAAAACTCTATTAATTTAGAAAAATCATCAGATTCAGTCCCTCAAGCCAAAGGAAGCGGATTGGTCTCGAAAGATAAAAGTAAAACAACCCAGAAAACAGTTTTACAAACTAGTTTTGCACCAGAGAATAGAGCAAACCTCAACTTTTCAGCTGAGCTCAATTTAGTGAAGGATGATAATCAAGAAGAAAGGTTGGTTCCCATTATTTAGACATTTATGTATAGGTATTTGGTTTTCTGTAGGATTGTTTCCAAGTAATGGTTCATCAGAAGCTAATACCTCGCTTTTGTTTTTCAGATTGGAGATGTCTCTGGATGAACCTGGTAGCTTGTCTCTGGATTCTAAGTTTCCTGATTCTGGAATGTCCATGAAACATCTTATAGCAGCTGCACAAGCCAAACGGAAGCAAGCCCAATCACATAGTGTTTCACTTGAAGGCACGATTCCTGGTGTTAGTTTAATGTCACCTATTGATTTGGGGAAAAGTCCTAACCCAATTCCTGTAGGTCTTCAAAATTTATCATCCATCCAAAGGGATGGAAGAGCACTTTATCCTTCAACAAGCTTTCGCTCTCCTGTTACAGCTCAATATAGTTCACCGGCTAATCGAGGTTGTTCTGACGATCATGGGGACAGAGTGAGTCCATCAAGACCTCCTGGGGGGTCACTAAGTGGAGGTACAGAAGCTGCTGTTTCACGTGATGCTTTAGAAGGAATGATTGAAACATTATCAAGGACGAAGGACAGCATTGGACGTGCGACCCGTCTTGCCATTGATTGTGCAAAGTATGGGATTGCTAATGAGGTAACATAACTTAGACACAATTTTCATTGATTCTTTTTCTTTGCAATGTTCTCCTTAGCTTTGACTACAAGTGATTATTTATGACCTTGTCATATATCCTGCATAGATTTCGGTTTAGTCTTATAGGTATAAGTACGTGGTTATAAGAATTGCCTTTTCCTTGTTGCTACACAGCCTCATTAGTTAGAGATAGTCTTGTTGTAGTTCATGTTCCGTGCTTTGTCAACGTTTTTTTTTAAAATTTGGCCTGAATATTCCTACATCCCAATACTGTTAGATGTCTTTTGCATCAAGAGACCTCAATCCTTCTACTACAAACCTGTATTTATTGTTTTGTCAGCTTTCTTCCAGATGTGACCTGACAATTCAACAGACTTTGTACCCCAGTAGGATGCCTATGTACTGCTGAAGCTGGGAGGATGATCTTTCTTCACAAATAAAACCAATTTCTGAATAGCTCCTTTAACTAACGTTCAACGTGATTGTGTAAAGCATCTAGCGAACATTTATTCTAGGATAAGTTCAGACTCAGGTTTAGACTATTGGATCTAGAAGTTGTTTAGAACCTTGTGGGCAAAAATGAACAGAGTATGTGTTTTGTATGCTATTCATCATTTGTGGATCTAGTCCTTGAAAAGTGCTGCGATCACTTACAGATCCTAGGAAAGCGTTCCTCTATCCATGAATTAGCTGTCTCTTTCCCTAATTGACAACTTGTATCTATTCCGAATATTCCGCCTGAATTGAGTAGGCATTTCAATGTATCTGATTGACCACAATTGCAAGTCATAACTGGAAATGTTTACTTGTTTGCAGCGTGAGTTCATGGATACTAGCGCTGTTTCTACCGCTTTATATATTATAATGTCATTCTTACTTATGATTTGGCTTTCATGATTTAATTTTGATCTACATAGTTTTTGGGTAGCTTCTAGCTAAAATTCACGTGCTTATTTTAACTTGGATTTTCTTAATATCTCCTTCACTTTTCCTGATAGTCATCTTGGCCCAATCTAATCATCATCATCATCATCATCATCATCATCATCAACAACAACAACAACTAAGCCTCAATCCCAACTATGTTGGGGTCGGCTACATGGATCCGTTTTTTTCTTCCATTCCGCTCTATCATGGGTCATATTCTGGTTGAGATGTAGAGATTTAAAATCCCTCTTTATAAGCTCTTCCCATGTTAATTTAGGCCTTCCTCTTCTTCTATTAATTGTGCTTGCCTCAATAGTATTGCTTCGTATAGGTGCATTAGTCGGTCTACGTTGCGCATGTCCATACCATCTAAGTCGGCCCTCCCGCAACTTGTCCTCAATGCTCGCCACCCCCACTTTATTCTTGATATAGTCATTTCTCAAGCGATCTTTTCTTGTCTTCCCACACATCTGTCTCAACATATGCATTTCAACCACATTCATCTTGTTGAGTCCTTGTTTCTTCACCGCCCCACATTCACTCCCATAGAGCATGGCTGGCCGTATAGCAGTTTTATAAAACTTGCTTTTTAGTCTGAGAGGGATCTTCCGATCACATAATACTCCAGTTGCACTCCTCCATTTCAACCATCCTGCAGTGATCCTATGACAAACGTCATTTTGGACTTCCCCATATGTTTGAATGATAGAGCCCAAGTAACGAAATTTATCACATTTTGGTATATCTACTTCGTCCAACTTGGCCCAATCTAATGTTGTGTAAAAATGAGAGAGCTGATTATCTCTTTGATATTCATTTGGAAAAGCTGTTGGTGTTCTTCCAACACATAGATGACTATTTTATTTTTGGAAGAATCTGATGATAAATTGAGGAGTTTCTCATGTATCCTTTTTTCCCTTGGAGCTAAGGATGGTAGTTTAACCCAACTACCCAAATCCAACCAGACCCATTATACCTTAAACCCATTATGAAGGGTCAAATGGGTTTGTGTAGATTAATGAGTTTAGAATGAGTTGGTTATGTTTAGGGTTCGATTTATGTGTGTTATCCATCAGGACCCTTCCATAGGCCCCAAGTTGGTCTCAGCCACCCATCTCTATCAGCTTCCTAGGGGCGGAGGCGTACATTGCTTCCCAAAAAACCATTAGCGTGAAGTTGCTGGACGTGTAGTGATCTGCATGTTCCTGGAGGATGAGCGTGCCTACCACAACTCCTTGGCGAAGTGCTTTGCCAGACTCATAACCAAGCATGATCATCTTCTCTCCTACTTCGAGATGGCCAAGGTGTTCTTGAGCACCTGATATGAAGACCTACTCTAACGACATTGAACTTCCTCCACCAACTTTGCTGTACTCTTGCCGTCGTCGTCGGTCGCAATCACACGCCCTAGCAAAGACCGCATGTGAAACGACGACCACCAGTTCTAGTGGCATATGCGAGGGAGTCTTGAGTACTCCCTTCTGTCGCTTTATTCCCGTCGCCGTCCTCCAACCCCTCATTCTCGTCGCCATCATCAGTTGGAGTCACCACATGCCAGATGCCACCATCAACGTCATCATCTGACTCTCCGGTGGGATCGGGTAGCACATCCCCGACAAGTGCCATCAACCCCTCATAACTTTCCAGTGGCCAGTGTCATGTGGCAGGGCTAAGGCGGCGACAATTGCAGGTCACGAGGTGCTTGGTTATCAAGGCGCCCCAAACTAGGCGCCCAACCTATTAGGTGCAATAAGTGGGCGTCTAAGGCCTTTTAGGCCCAAATTGAGCCATTTAAAGGCCAAATTAGCATGTATCGAGTCTAGATTTGGCCAAATTAAACCACCTTGAGTCATTTTATGGTTGAAATAGGTCTAATTTAAACCAAATCAGGTCAATTTTTGGCAAATTAGGTTTGATATAGGGGAAACAGGTCTGATTTGGGAAAATTAGATCTGATTGGGCCAAATTGGTCAGTCCTCATAGTAGTGTTTGTTAAATTTTTACTACTTGCTCATATGTTTGTTGTTCTTGCTTCTTTTTCTTTTCTTTTTCTATGCTTTTTCCTGCATTTTATTCCTGAATCCTACTGCTGCTGCATTTTTTTTGAGTCTTATTTCAGATTTGTCCTGTATCTCCTGCTACCAAATCTACCACTACTAGTTGCATATATTTGTTCTTCTTTTTTTGATTTCTTCCTTCTAAATTTTCTCTCACAGCTAATGTTGTTCGCACTTTTCTGGTTTATTGTCACTGACCTATTCTTCCTTCCTCTATATTTTCTATTTCAGCACCTGCTACTGCTGTTTTTTATTTATTTTTGTTGAGTTTTTCCTCGTTCAATCTCCTTCTACTGCCTTTGTGTTTGTCTTATTCTGACTTCTTCCTGCACGACTCCTACCATTTGTTTGTTTCTTTTTATCCCATTTTTTTCTCCAATTCCTTTGTCTCCCTCTTACTGTTGTTTCTTTTTCTTCCTGTTAATTCTCTTGCCCCTGATTCTCCTATAGTTATCAATTCAAATTACACTTATAATAAGATCTAATGAATAAAAATTACAGTATCACATATACTATCACGTGTTCAAGCATTTAAATATGTAATTGGAAAAAAAGAAATAAAAACGCCCAGGAAAGCTTAAGTGCCTAGGCGCCCCTTAGCTTAAACCCACCGCCTAGACGCCTTGACAACCATGACGAGGTCCCAACCGCCTATGCCCGCCTAGGCGGGTTAGGTGCCCCTTAGCTTAAAACCCACCGCCTAGACACCTTGACAACCATGACGAGATGCCAACCGCCTTCACCCTCTGTGACTTTTAAATGGCTGGTGCCATGCGATGAGACTATGCAACGATGATGGCAAGGTGCAAGGTGCCAACTGATTCACCCCCTTGTGACATTCTTGTGGTCCACGCCATGGTGGCAGACTACGACGACGATAATTGCAGGATGTGAGGTGTCGACGTGTTCAACAAGCTTGTATTATACCTTGTGCCTCTGCAACGACGATGGATATGTGAAGGTCATGCAGGATTGGCAACCACCTTCCCATGAATGATGAACATACCATTAGTCATTACCGATTTGTGTTTTCATCGTTCATGTTAAGCAATATAGATGCCTAACAATTTGATGCAATACCCATTGTTGTTCTAAATTGAAGAAACAACTTCATGTCACCCTGCTACTTCTGCTCCGAAACTCCTGTACGACTTTAAGATGGGAGGGGAAGCTGTAACTTTTCTTATTTATTTGCTAAAATAGATTCTCTAGGTTAAGATTGACACATAAGCTTCATTGTATAGCTGGTCGAAATACACATTCAATGCTTGACAAAATGTGTAAGCGGCCTAACAAAATGTAATAAAATCTGTAGCACATAATTGCTCTTTACTTATTATTTTGCAGATAAATGCTTCACCCATACATAATTCACTATCGTGCGAGTCAAGTACAATTTCTATGCTTGCATATAAATTTTCAACTTTCTATAAAGTTCGTCTAATATGGGTATAATTTGGTCCCCATTACCCATTTGGTGGGTATGGGTATCTATGCTTGTGCTTTTTTCCTAATGTGGTGGGTGTACATCAAACTAAAAGTGAAATGGGTAATGTGGGCATGGGCAATGGTCACTCATACCCACCTAATTACTATCCCTACCTAGAGTTCACTGGTTTGATAATTTGTTTTGAATATTACATCGTATAGGACTTGTGGTTGAGGACATACTTGGGCTAGCCACATTCTAATCATATTATAATCGAATGATTGAGACTTTATAGTGGACCAGTTTCTTGCTTAGTTGCTGGACTGAAAATGAGATTTTGCTCTCAAGGGGGTAAGTAGGCCCTATCTAGATCTATATCAGTTGCTCTTCCCAATTATGCAATGTCTATTTTCAAAATTGTGTGGCGATTGGCAAGTTGGACAAAGTTAGGCGTGACTTCTCTCAAAGGGGCATCTATGTTGGGTGTAACTGTAAGTATATCAAGTTGTCAACCTGAGAAGTAGAGGTCAATATGTCTCTTGGGATGTCAATGCTACTCTTTTAGATAAATAGTTATCTCATGTTGTGGATTACGGAAACCGCTTCTTGCATGTGGTAGTGAGGTGGAAACACTTGCTAAATGGGTGTTGGTGGCTACGGATGCCAAACACCTTTGTCACTCCTTAGGAAACAACGATGCATGTTATTGTGTACTTCAATTCTCAATATGGACCGCGGACCCACCCTCTACCTCCTTCTAGCTTGAGAAATGGTGTAAGATGAGTGTTTGGCTCCCTTTTCAGTTTATCCTTATCAAAGGATATAGCAGTTTTTCATTCTATAATTGCATCCATGATGGCTGTTGGATCATTTTTCTTGCTTGATCGTGGAGGATCTTAAGTTTAAACAACAATTCCAACATGCATTGAGAACGTATGCTTTTATTTAATATGATAAACTAAGGATGATAGGTGTCTTAGTTTGGGCCATGGAAACAATTTGTATTGTATGATGAGAAAAGTGCATCCCTCGAGGGATCATAGTTTCCTAGGCAAAAATGGTTTTGGCCACCTATTTTTCCTCCTAAGGTTTTGTTCTTGTTTTGGCATATCTTCTATGAAAAACTATTATGGTGGGCTCTATACATTGACATTGATGTTGACAATCTTTTTGTTTGGGTTGGAGGGTTCACATCATTAACATTGAAGCTCGCTGTCACCTATAGCTTGAAGAAATCATGGTTTAAAATTTTGATTTTGACGACATTTCCGATCTGGCTTAGAAACAAAAATTTACGTAAATTTTGATGAAAATTTTGACATTTACGCTCGTGTTGACACAAGATTTTGACGACAAATAAATGACTTAAGTCACAAATTTTAACTAGGATGATCTAAATACATAAATATACCTATTTATGCAATAAAATTATATATTGATGCTATGGAGGGCCCTACATGTGTGAGTGAAAAGAAGCTGAACTGTTTCTAATGCAAATTTCAGTGCTTCAAGAAGGAATTATCTCATAAATAAGTTCAACAACAATCTTTTACAATTTGGACAATTGAATATCAATCAATTTATTGAAAATTGTAATGCAAAAGAAAGTATTGTATTACCTAATCCAAACTGGAGTGGGGTGGTGGCTGATGAGGCCCATAACCCCCAGTTGGTGGTTGTTGTCCAAACACAATCTCATTTGTATGACTGACATATTGAGTCCAACTCATGCTATCTTTGTAACATGTATTATATGATGCTCTCTGTATGCTTCATCTCCCACAAATTGCATCATCTCAAATATCGGAAAATACTCCTTCAACGCTTTAATTGGTCATCCTCATCGTGTGACCCACGTCCTATCTGCACACCTTAAGCTGGAGGGACATGTACCATATCTCTAATGCATACCATCTTTTACCCCTATCATTTGTGACCATATGATCTCTATATGCGCACTGGGACCCCCTTGTGGGTAGTATTGATAAGCAGTGGGATATTCATTGGCATACTTTCCATGTCCATAGTCATAACAAACAAGTGGTTGTTGTTGAGGGGTTTGTAGAAGAGGTAGTATAACCAAAAAATTGTTCAACCATACATGATGAAGGGTGGTCCACTTGTATACTACTTGTGCTCTCGAGTTTTTCTTCTTTGAAATATCTTTTCTACATGTGGGTATTCTTTCTCAGGAGGAGCAACTTCAACCCTAGGATTAGTGATGTAGGGCCGATCATCATCATCATTTTGAAATCTATCCCATCCATGTTTGGATTGAGCACCATCATCATCGTCATTGTCATCATCATCATATGTGGCATCTTGCCTTCCCCACTCTCTATCTAAAATTGGTGCACCACCTAATCATTCATCCGTCATAATAAGGGATTATCCTCAGGATTACCATCATCAACACCACCAAAGGTATAAGCAACATCAACAAAATCATGGATGACCAATAAATGTATCATCATCTATGGCATCTGGCCTTCCTTGCTCTCTATCTAAAATCAGTGCACCACCCAATCATTCATCCATCATAGTAAGCAATTATCCTCACGATTACCATCATCAACACCACCAAAGGTATAAGCAACGTCAATATAATCATGGATGACAGATAGATTAACTTCTTTAAACTCTAATTCAGTCAGAATTCTTGATCTCAACCTCATAATGTAATGAACAAAGTTACAAAGACTAAGTCATTCAAGTGTTGTGAACCAAGTCAGTTTCTTCTTTTGCTATGAATGAGAGTGAATGTTGACCAATTTCTTTCACAACCACCTGCAATAACTGTTTTTGTCAATTTTCTCACAACAATTCTAATTTCTTCACAACCTGTGCCGTGTTAACACCACCACTTAGTACTCACCAGGAATGGCTTTGTCCCTATCAGCAATTGCACTTGGATGTGCAAAACATCCCATTGCCTCCCTAAACAATATTAGCTACAAAAAGTAAGAAAAATGATATTTAATATGACATTAAATAATAAACTAATGTCTGATTTTAGTCTTAAAAGGTGGAGTTCCACTTGATTCATGGCTATCACTCTCTCATCACCACTTGTAACAAGTTTGTCTACCACTTCTTTCACACCTGCCATGGACTCGCTATTGAACCACAACTTATATTTGAAGCAGAATCATGCATTCAAATAGTGAGCTACAACAAAAAATACTAAGATATCAACAAGTAACATGGTGAACTATCTTAACTTATGAAATATAAAATTACAATTTAAGAGAATTAAAATTTGCTTACCAACTTTGTGTAGAGAGTGCATAAGCATCTTCTCCCATCACTTGTTGATGATTTAAAGATATTTTTATCACTCGATTTGTTTCTTTCATCTTTGACATTGCTCATACATGTAAGGAATGGTTGGAGCCATGTCTCTATCCTCCAATAAGAGTACTTTCACCATCAGCTCCATTATATTCAACAACTTGGAAACTCTATCCCAGAAGCTCCTATTGTGATTAAGATCTTCTATCTTCTCCCCCACATTACTCTTGCTTTCTTTCATAGAGTTCTATTCCACTCCATAAAATAACCTTTTCAAACCATTCTTCTTGCCTTTAAGACTTTAAAGTGCCAAGAAGTTAGAGGCAAATTGGGTGAGTCTTGGTCTTATCAAATCACCACTACAATACTCCAGACTGCTTATTGATTCTAAAAGGAAAGAATGATTGTAGATAAAGCCGATGATTGTCCTAGCTTCAGTGATTAATGCCTTCATCACATGTGACAACCACCTATATTGATTGAAGTTAGGTTAACAACATGAATATTTTGGTAATCATCTCTATTACTATGTATTGATGAGTTTAGGTTAAGAATGTGAATATTTTGGTAATTCATTTTAATTGTGCTCACGTATATTGTTAACGAGAGAAGGGAGACGAACAATGTTGGCGGCTGCTAGGTGCAACTTTTGTTTTAGGGCAATAGCCGTCTCACTCCTTTTTATATATTAGGGTAAGATACAAGGTGGTACAAAGGAGAAAATCCAAGAAAAACAATAAAACAAGTGATATAATAAAAATAGAGACAAAAGGGCAGATCGTCAGATTCCGCCTCTGACCTTCTGTCGATACCATCGACAGGTCTGTCGATGGTATCGACAGAATGATGTTCTGTTGCTGTGATAGTCTCGATACCATCAACCACCTGTCGATGGTATCGACCGGGAAGCAGGTAGTTTCACACTCCCCCTCAAGCTGGCCAGTTTGCCACATAACCTCTGAAAAGCTGCCAGACTCAAAGGCTTTGTTAAGATTTCCGCCAGTTGATCTTCAGACTTGACGTATGGCGTCACAATAGTGCCATCTTTGATTTGATCACGAATAAAATGGCAATCAACTTCTATATGCTTTGTACGCTCATGAAAGATAGGATTTCTGGCAATGTGTATAGCAGACTGGTTGTCACACTTGAGCTCCATAGAAGACATAATAGGGATTTTTAACTCAGAAAGAACATATTTTACCCATTGTAGTTCACAACATGCATGGGCCATAGCACGATATTCAGCCTCAGTGCTGGATCTGGCTACCACATTCTGCTTTTTGCTTTTCCAGGTAATCAAATGGTCACCTAGGAAAGTATAATAGCCTGATGTAGACCTTCTATCAGTATGATCACCAGCCCAATCTGCATCTGAATACCCAGTGAGAGTCAAAGTAGATGGAAGCACCTTGGGTTTAGAATATGTGATCCCTTTACCAGGAGCACTCTTCAGATATCTCAGAATCCGGCAAACTGCTGTCCAGTGTGACTGTCGTGGTGAGTGCATATGTTGACTCACAACTCCTACAACAAAAGAGATGTCAGGTCGTGTAACAGTCAGATATATTAGCTTGCCAACTATTCTCCTGTAATATCCTGGATCTGAGTACTCAACATCATCAACCGTCTCCTTGATGTGATAATCCATAGGAGTAGATACCGGTTTAGATTCAGTCATGCCTGTCTCCTGTAGTAAGTCCATCACATATTTCCTCTGAGATAGATTGATATTTGCATGAGATCTAAGCACCTCAATACCCAGAAAATATCTCAGTTTACCCAGATCCTTCGTTTGGAAGTGTCTCTGCAACCCTTCCTTCACACGAGATATGCCTGTAGAATCACTGCCAGTAATTACTATGTCATCAACATATACTGCCATAATGATAGAGCCACAGGAAGAGCTAGAGTAGAATAAAGAGTGATCAGTCATGGAGCGAGAGAAGCCCATCTGGAGTACAACCTCACTGAACTTGTCAAACCACGCTCGAGGAGACTGTTTCAAATCATATATGGCTTTCTTCAATTTACAGACCTTCTGACACTCCCCCTGAGCAACAAACCCAGGAGGTTGCTCCATATATACCTCTTCCTGGAGGTCACCATGTAGAAAGGCATTCTTAACATCAAGCTGAAATAGGGACCAATCAAAGGTAGTATCCAGAGAGATAATAATTCGCACATAATTTAGACGAGCTACTGGAGAAAAAGTCTCAAAGAAATCAACTCCATAGGTCTGTGTGTAGCCTTTTGCTACCAATCTGGCCTTCAACCTCTCAACAGATCCATCCGGATTATGTTTGATGGTGAAAACCCATCTGCAACCCACTGCTTTCTTCTCTGTAGGTAAGTCAACAAGATCTCATGTGTCATTATGCAAAAGAGCTGACATCTCAAGCTGCATTGCCTGTTTCCAGCCATTGTCCTTCATAGCATCATAGTGATTCCTTGGTATATCAACAGAATCAATCCCAATAGCAAATGCGCGGGCCTGCTTAGATAAGTGGGACAGACAACGACATTTGTAATAGGATGTCGAATAGTACAAGAGCGAGTACCTTTCCTAACAACAATAGGAAGATCAAGATCTGATGCTTCTGTAGGAATCCCATGAGTAGAAGACGAAGATGAAGGCTCAGAGACTGGTGTCGCTACCACTTCTGGATCATGTCTGCCTCGCCTACTATAAACATGTGGGTAATGCTCAATAACAGACCTGTCTGCTGCTTGCTCATCCGGAATAAAAGTATAATCAGGAATGATGGGTGGCGCTCCCTCACTCTGCACATATGGTGCCACTCTATCACTCTGAATAACTGGTGGCACTCCCTCTCTCAATTGCTTCCCCTTATAGCATCGGAAAAATATGGAGTGGTCTCATGGAAAGTAACATCCCGAGACACAAACATCCGACGAAGACTAGGACAGTAACACTTGTATCCTTTGCTAGTACTAGATTACCAAGGAACAAGGTTTTAACAGACCTAGGAGAAAGCTTGTCGACCTTAGGGTCAACATTATGGACAGAGGAAGTGCAACCAAACACTCTAAGGGGGACAGAAAAGGGCTGATCCGTGGGTCGCAACATAGAGAAGGGAGTCTGTCCTTTAAGAACCGAAGATGGTTGTCTATTAATTAAGAAACAAGCAGTTAAAAGGGCTTCAGACCAGAATTTCTTGGGAACATTGGATTGAAACATAATAGATCGAGCAATATCAAGCAGATGACGGTTTTTCCGCTCAGCCACCCCATTCTGCTGAGGGGTGTAAGGACACGATGTGCGATGGATCATACCTACAGAGCTGCAAAAATCAGACATAGCCTTTTGAACATATTCTAAAGCATTATCAGATTGAAGAATTTTTATATTGCAGTCAAACTGGACTTTTATTTCAGTATGGAAATGTTTCACAATAGATAGCACAGACTCTCGACTTTTGAGAAGGTAGATCCATGTCATTCGAGAAAAATCATCCACAAAAGAAATAAAGTAACGAAAACCATTATAACTCTGGTCTTTAACAGGACCCCACACATCACTGTGGACTAATTAAAAAGGACAAGAGGCCCGTTTATTGACACGACTGGGATAAGATAACCTATGATGCTTTCCCAGCTGACATGACTGACACTCTAAAGATGACACTTGGGACAACTCTGGTTCCAACTTGCGCAAGCTCTCTAAGGAAGGATGTCCATATCTGCAATGCCATAGTAAGGGGGAACCACTCAACAGGACGGATGGAGCAGGAGAAGATACTTGGCGAGGCAGATTGTCACCATGAAAAAGGTAGAGATCTCCTTTCCTAGGTCCCCCACCAATCGTCCTCATACTCTTGAGATCCTGTAATACAAAACAAGAAGGCCCAAATGTTACCGTACAGTTTACAGTGTCAATCAATTTTGCAACAGAAAGAAGATTAAAAGGAAACTCAGGCACAAAGTGTACATATTTGAGATCAATCTTGGGTGTTAGAGGGACAGATCCACTAGCTAACACTCCTCACTGAACCATCTTCCAATGTAACAAATTGGTGAGGGATATATGAGTCAATAGAGTGGAACAATCTCCTCATACCAGTCATGTGCTGTGACGTGTCAGAATCAACCACCCAAGATGAAGTAGAGCAAGAAGTTATGAGAGATGTAGCCTGATTACCCGTAGTAGATGCCAGGTTCGCTGACGATGATGACGATGATCCCATACTCTTGTGCTGTATAGCCTGAATAAACCGATCATACTCCTCTTGAGTAAGCGTGATACCGGTTCCAAAAGTAGTTCCCACAACAGAAGAAAAAGAGGAATCTGTAGTAGTGGCATAATGTGCTGTCCCTACAGGTGGTGCAGCAGGTCTCCCATGTTTCTTCCAGCACTTCTCCACTGTATGTCCCAATTTGTCACAGAAAGTGCACTTAGGACGTGTCCCACGTCCTCTGCCCATACCAGGTCGTCCTCCTCTCACCGCAGCAGCTACGGATGCATGAGACTCCCCAGAAGATATAGCAGGATCAGGAGTAGAATACTCAAAGATAGATTGTTGTATTCTTGAATAGGCTTCCACAAAACTGGGTAATTTATCAGAAGCCAGAATGACACTCCGGACGGAACCGCACGAAGGGTTAAGCCCGGATAAAAATTTAGCCGTAACTAGATCGTCCCTGTCCTTGATCTGTTCAACAACAGTCACTGGATGATAATAGCTCAGCTCTTGAGAAAGTGCCTGAATAGCTCCAAAGTACTCAAGAGATTTGTCACCCTGCCTCTCAGCAAACAAATGATCATAGATCATGAATTGCCGAAGCACATTTTTTTCTTGAGAATAATGCTGCTTCACTGCGTCCCATATCTCCTTAGCCGTTGAATAGAATATGAACCTTGCCGCAATTGCAGGTTCCATGCTGTTCCACAACCAAGTCTTCACCAGACTATCATGACGCTTCCATTTAGCATATCCTTTGTCAGTAGAGGCCAGAGGACCTGAGTCAACATGTCTCGCCTTGTCACGAGACTCCAGGACAATGTGAACAACATTCATCCATAGAAGAAAATTCTTCCCGTCGAGCTTGATGGAGGCGATAGGAGACACCTCGTTGTAGATCATAGGCGTCTTGATGTCCCCCATTATAGAACGAGATTGTGTGACGGATTGATACATGCCACAAAGAAGACTGAGGTGACAGAGAGATACACGTCACACAAGAAATAAAGAGAAATGCGTTACTGACACATTCACAGCCTCCGAACGATTTTCCTAATCACACATGGAGGATGTGTGACTAGGATAATAACCGTAGAGAGACTAGTCCTCTGGTTCAGATTTTAGATCGCCGTCGGATCACCCGAAGATCCTCAAAGCGGCGGATTACGGCTGCACGCCGTGCGGCGGCTCAGCCGCAGCTGCTGCTGCCGGTGCCGCGGTGAGAAGATATAGAGGGAGGAAGGACGGAGAAGATCCGGCGGACAAGGAGGAAGAAGAAGGAAGAGGGAGGGACTGCCGGCGGAGAGAGACAACGGCCTAGAGCAGACCTTGCTCTGATACCATGTTAACGAGAGAGAAGGGAAACGAACAATGTTGGCGGCTGTTAGGTGCAGCTGTTGTGTGTGAGGGCAATAACCGTCTCACTCCTTTTTATATATTAGGGTAAGATACAAGGTGGTACAAAGGAGAAAATCCAAGAAAAACAATAAAACAATTGATATAATAAAAATAGAGACAAGAGGCAGATCGCCAGATTCCGCCTCTGACCTTCTGTCGATACCATCGACAGGTCTGTCGATGGTATCGACATAATGATGTTCTGTTGCTGTGATAGTCTCGATACCATCGACCGGGAAGCAGGTAGTTTCACATATATCTTTCAAGATGAGGTCAATGCAGTGAGTTGCGCATGGAGTCCAGTAAATTGGATACTTATTCATTAATAACTTGCCAGTCTCCTTGCAATTGGTGCCATTGTCAGTAACAATTTGAACAATGTTGTCCTCACCAATCTTCCTAATATGCATCTCCATCAACTTAGCCACATATGAAGAATCTTAAACTTCATTAAAGGCATCCACAAATCCAAGGAAAATTGTGGATCCTTGATAGTAAGCTAGAAAATTAATTATTTGCTTTCTGTTGCCAGAAGTTCAACCATTAGCCATTAGGGTTACACCATATTCAGGCCACCTAAAACAAATGTAAATCAACGTCATTGTCAAGTAAACACAACTTCAAAGTTACATTCGGATTTAAAATCAAACATTTTACCTTTGCTCCTTTTCCTCAATCTACTTTTGAATCTCCTCTTTTTGTTCTGGTAAATAAACATGCATCGATTCATATGCAGCGGGAGCCTTTACGCCTTGGTCTGTTGACCTCAAAGTTCTTAAAAGATGTTGAAGATGTGGCTCTGAAGCTATATGCTCACGAATGCCATGTGTAAAAAAGAATTTACCCACAACTTTACCAACTTTGTTCTTGGCACCAAAAAACATTTCTTTCAATTTTTGTTGTGCTCCGTGTGGCTTTCTAATTCCGTGTTCGTCATCTACACCCAACCTCCCTCTTGCTTGGCTATAAGATTTGAATAAGGAACCCACAACTCCTTTCTTTCTTTTAATTTATGCTGGCTTATCGTTGTCCTCAAGGGAACATGTTTTGCTCTTCTTCCACTGCTACATGCAGTGTTGTTGTGGGGTGTCATAGCCTTCAGGATAGTCCACATCTCAGTCAGACTCAACAGATGAAGCTCCTTGTCGGTAATTAAGTAAGGTTTCAACATACATTTGATTTAGTTCTTGTTGTTGCTTGTGAACTTCTTTCTTCTGGCCCATCATCTTCCCATAGTCACCCCTCACCCCTTGAGGGCATTTCTTGCACATTGCTACATTTCTATCATCACCAACAATGTGGGCTTTGAATTGTGTGATGCCACCACCTCCTGTTTTTATTGTCATGTTGGTCAGTCATTCCTCCTTCCTTCAGCGAGTGATCGGGCCAACCAGATGCCCAGTCGGGCCTCTGGTTATAGATTTTTTCTACATATAATTAATTATATGTATATATAGCTATATACAATACACTATATAAAAGAACTAATGTAAGCTTGTAATAATCCAGATTTGGTTAATAATATCATTATAGAGATATGTGTTTTCTTGAGCGTCATGTGCTTAGCATGTGCTCCACTTATTCTTTTTCTTATGTTGTTTAGTCCCATATGGGTTGCATCTTAATCAGTCTCGTTTTCTGTTTGCTATATAAGAGACTACTATGTACACTGTTTTATTCATTCAATAAACAACAATTCTCCACTTTACATGGTATCAAGAGCAGGCCTCCATTTTCTCCCACCCTAATTTCCCACCCATGACCTAACCCCCCCCAGCCGCCGCCCCCCCGCCGGCGGCAGTCTTCCCCTGCCCGCTCCTCTTCTCTCCCACCTTCCCTCACCCTAACCCTCCCTAGCCGCCGCCTTACCCCCCCCCCCCCCCCCCCCCCCCCCACAACAGCAGCCACCCGCTCCACCCCCTGTCGCCGCTGCTTCCAGCAGCAACCACCGCCAAACCACTAGCCTCCACCACCACCCCACACCCTCTCTTCCTCTATCCCATCTACCCATCCATACCCTCTTCCACCATATTCTCCACCAAAAATAATTTCTCCACTCCTACGTAAGGCCTGAACACTTTCTAATTTTTTTACGTCTACGACCGGGCTTACGTCAGTTCTTGTTCGGGTGTCCGCTGGCCATCTAAGTTGAGAGTCTTCTTTGTTCGTGGGTACTTCTGCCTGCGCCTCATGGGGGAACATTGAGTTTGTTCTCATGCAGGCGTAGGTTTCTATGCATATTCTGCACGTCTTCGGGTTCTTCTGATCTGCTGCGCCAGATCCCTACTGCCTCTGCCCGTTTTGGGTTCTTCTGCTCTGCCCATTGAAGGTCTCTACTGCTACCTCTACGGTGTTGAAGTCTACTGCTGCTATGGCCTACTCTGAGCCCCCCAGATCTATGTGTGTCACTACGGTGAAACTCGACGGCGGCTCCAACTACCATCTATGGTCAGCGTCGTTTGTTCTCTATGTCAAGGCACATGGTCGATATCACCATCTTACGACCAATCCTCCTGATGCTCCTACGGCGGATTCTGATGACAAGACTACACAAAGCTACATCCAGTGGACTGTTTTATTCATTCAATAAACAACAATTCTCCACTTTACAATCATAAAACACAACAAACAATTATCAATGAAGACTAATTAATGTATTCAACAAGTATAATTTGAAAGAGAAGAGTGACAGACCACTGTTAGTCTGTTAATTTTAGACTTTCAGTACTTGTTGGATTGCTGCAACTACAATAAAAGTTATATGATAAACTGATGTAGTGTACTACAATTCTAATGTAAATTAAATTATATGTCGCGATCATCCATTCCATGATAGAACACAAGACAAACACACTTCTATTTACAATAAGACTGTATGACAAAAAACATAATCGGTGTCGAAACTTCTGCCTTACCTTCCATGATTTTGTTTCTGCATGAACACCAAAAAACATAAAACCAAACCATAAATATGTGGACTATATACAAAAATAGTGAAGTGCAAAAGTTAAAATTTGTAGGTAAGCTTACCTTTGGTTGCCGAGGTGGAGAAAGAATGACGAAGGTGGTCTGGTGCAAATAGGATCACAAAGATTTAAGGAGTCGACGACTCACAATCATTGGACTTCGTGTAGCTGCAAGAGAACTGGAGGAAAACTATTCATTGTTGGAGCAGTAGAGAAAGCCTCTTGTGGAGCATGGGAGAAATGAGACAGAGAGAGGAGACGCCAGAGAATCGAGGCAGAGAGGAAGAGAGGGAGAAGAGACGCCTAAGATGATATCTTAGAGGAGACAGATACAAGCCGCACTTGCGGTTTCTTGCTGTCATTGTGTGTCTGGAAGCCCACAATTCTCGTACGTGAGTCGAGAGAAAGAAACAGGGAGTTGGGGGGGGGTTGATTAAATGGTCAATAAAATCAGAAAAAAATTTAAGTAACTGGACTGGGCTTGCCTAATCAAGGAGGCGACCGGGTAGCCAACCCACTTACCAGTCGGGCTGGGTGGACGACAAACCGGTACCCAAATGTGGCGTCAAACCAGTCGATCCCCCCAAAACTGTGCGGTCGACTAGTCGTTGACTAGTCAGGCGACTCGACAAGTATGCAAATCACTTGTTCTTTTGGTACTTGGGATATCAAGGCAATGATCACAAGCAAAATCCACCACACTTTTAGGATCACCCCTCTCCCTACCAACTCTACTGTCTCCACCATCACTATGATCCATAGATGCCATCTCTTGAAAAATTGACAAGCATACTTTAGTTATTTACTGATTAGTTGGTAGTTTATTCTCAATATAAGTGAATGTATAAACTAGATTTCAAAACGAAAATTTACAAAAAATATTTGATACTAACAGTCTTATTATGGTGAATATACCAATTTAATTCAATAACTACATCTTCTTACTCACTAGTAGTTGAAATTTGATATATATAACTTGTTAACATCATACGTTATAGTTCCATTTTTTCTTCATATTTTCATTTTTTTGCATTTTAATTTCCAAAATTATAAATTAATTAATTTTTGGTATATATAATTTTAACTAATTTCATCCAATGTTATATATTTAAGTAAATCTACAACATTTTAAGTGTGATGTAATGTATACAAGCTTAGATCTAAAAATAAAAAACCATATTTTTACTTTTTAGAGTATTTTATGCATTTTGTTATGAAATAAATGAAATTATAAGTTGTATTTGTAAAAGAATGGTAGATATGATGTATGTATAAAGTATTAAATGATACATAATATTTCTGGTTTTGCTCTCTCCACATTTTTAGGTTCTAAAATTATATATTTTAAAGTTTAAAATTGTCTATATATAATTTATTTCTGAAATCATCTCATATATTTTATATAAGATATTTGCAACATTGTTTTAGTGTAATATAATGTATATAAACTTAGATAAAAAAATAAAACCTCAATGTTAGCGTATTTTATCCATGTTCTTAAGAAATAAAGAAAATATAAAGTTACATTTGTAAAATAATGATAAATCTATGTATTATAATGCATAATCTCATGATAATAAAAGTTTAATTAGAAAAGATTTAAGATTTGGGTCATCTTATGAATCTTGAAAGAAGAGGCTTGAAGTGGGAAAAATGGAGTTAAAGAGGTGGAAGAGAGGGTAAACATACCTTAGAACCTAGAAGGAAGCCTTCAGGAGAAGAAAATCTCACAAAAATCGCCCAAGAGTTGTTCTTTCTCAAGCAGCAGGCCACATGCTGAATAAAGCAAACAGGGGACAACGTCGGGTGCAATTTTGTGAAATAAACCCCAAGCATGGCATTTTGTACTGAAATCAAACACTTTTTGAGAAATCTCGGCAGGGGGTGTGAAATTTAAAAAAAATCACAAAATTATGTTTCTGGTACCTGTCCAAACCAAAATTTCAAAATTTTGGTCCAAATTATGTACTGTGGAAGAAGCCACAATAACATCCTTTAGGCATCTGCCAAACACACTGCTTCGTTAGTAAGAATGTGATGAATCTTTCAAAGATGCATCAGCAACAACCTGGGCCATCAAGGAAGGTAACTATGGTGGGCTCTGTGCCTTTGTCCTCACATCATTAAACTCGAAGATGATTGTTGTCACCTATGGCTTGAAGAAACCGTGGCAACACCCTTTGGTATCACCAAACACTCTTTCTTTAGTAAGAGTGTGATGAATCTTTCACAGATGCATCAGGCACAACCTGGGTCACTAAGGTCGTGTGGGTGATGTATCTGTGATCCCATAATACAAGGCATGCAATATTGTTATAGGAGTCCCCCTTGTCTTGCTATCTGTTAGTGGTAACACGCCCTTGGTGCATGCCATGCCAACCATCTCTTGGAAGGGAAGGGGCAATAATTTTTTTTTCTTCTCAGGCCCTCTTACCCATTGCTTTTCATCGTCCTCTCATGTTTGATTTTTCAGATCTGTTCCTAGTACTTGCTCTCCTATGGTGCTATAGCAATGAAGGCACTTCAAGATATGTAAGTGATTTTTCCTGCATCTGTGATTTGTAAAGGCTGTTGTGACTAGGGGATGTATATGTAATGTCTGTTCTTGTTGAAAACACTACATATATTCATGGGTGCAAGTTTCTGGTAGTGATCTATCTTGTAGCTTTGGTGCTGTCATGAGGTCATAGCCATCTAGACCTGTAAATGGATATTCGGAATCCACACATTCGATCAGGATTTGAGTCCAAAATTTTGCAAAAATCTGACATCCTCAAAATTCGGATTTCGGATTTCGGGTACAAAATTTTTGGATTGGATATCGGATATTGATGTATCCGCTCGGAAAAAATCCGAATTCGACAAATATATACATATACATTAGAATATGCTATTTATATATAGCAATATGAAAGTCTAGATCTTTTATCATACATATTTAATATAATATCAATATTTTCAATATATAATATATTTATTAACATTAAATGTATGTTTCTTGGTTCGGATCGGATATTTATCCGAATTTGGATATACGTCTGTTCAGATCGGATTCAGATGTTATCCGATTATATTCGTCGGTTATCGAATCTGATATCAGGTCGATTTTTTTTCCCGGATCCGGATATCGGATATAGCAATATCCGTTCCGTATTCGATCTGTTTACAGGCTGGCCGTCTCAATTGTGGTTAGCCTCACTGCCATTCATGCCTTTCTCTTCCCCCTCATCTCCAAATGGTGTTAGGTCTAAATTTAAAATATACAGTATTAATAAGTTGTCTCAAAATATAAGTTGCCCGTGTTGCAAGTTGCAACCTTCTACATTACACTTTTGATTGGATGGTTGCTGCACGTGTCTTATTCTATTGCACTTCCACTGTTTTATTGAATCACTTGGGTTCCGTATGGTTACTAGTGTGCTATATTAATATAGTATTTTTGTGCTGTCTTAATGAACTTCTATCGTTTATGGTTTCTCAAAATTAAATTAAATTGCACTGAGATTACTAGTTGCCGTTGGATAGAATCAACCAGGGAAAGTGTAAGTTGCTGATGTTTGGAATCATAAAGCTGAGGTCGATTGGCAAGATTTTTCTTGAACAAAGCTCATGTTTTTCTGCATGGTTTCTGTTACTGGTCCAAGAATAACCACTATAGTTCAGATAATCCCGTCAAGGTTTTACAGTTTTTATCTGATGTTCATTTAATTCATCATCTGATTGGCTTTGAATGACTGCGGGATAAAGGATAGGCATTCGACCTAGCTTGAATCTGGCATCACTACCCACAATTCTTCTTTTCTTAGCAGTAGCGGGAGAAAAAAAGTGAATAACTGGGATTTACTTTTTGTACTTTGGTTCGTAAAAAGTTTATATACTCTTAGTTGCCTAATAAGGATCCTGAAAACTGCAAGTTTAGATAGAGCGTGAAGCAGATCATCCTGATCAGAAATTCTACTTTGTTGATAGCCCTGATATAGATCAAGCTTGTTATATTCATTTCTATCTCTACGATAAGGATAGTTAGTTATATATAAAACTTGCAACTGTTCAGGCATGTATGCAAAATTTCTACCGGTAAATTTTAGTGAGGGAGCTGATGGGAACTTTGTTAGCTGATATAATATGCATCCAAGATATATCCTGTAGGCAATCCATATGCATGGAATTGTTGTAAATATCATTTGTACCCCATTCATGCACTTGATTTTTTATGTAAAGACGTTTTTGCCCATCTGCAGGTTGTGGATCTTCTGATTGGTAAACTGGAAAGTGAACCCAATTTCCATCGCAGAATTGATTTATTTTTTCTGGTGGATTCCATTACACAATGCTCCCACAGTCAGAAAGGTAGGTTTTGCTGGGTAATTATTGATAAAGTTTAGCGTCTTTAATGAGTAGTTGACAACCTGACTTGCAAAAAAAACTTTGTTTGTTTGGGACAGTATACCCATCTTGTGGCTAAGTTTTCTACTTCACCCTTTTCTATATACAGAAATTGGTTATCTGAATTTGCCGTTTGCAATTGCATCAAAGCATCTTCATTTGTGATAGTTTCCTGCAAAATGCAATGGCCGATGATATGTGGCAATATGTATTATTTTAAACTCAGAGCAGACTTGAAGATCCCTCATTACCGCCTCTCTTAGCAACATCTTCTTCCTATCATGTTTTTTCTCATTTTCTACTTTGAAATTGGATTTCTAGGAATTCCCTGTACCATCTACATGGAAAAATGATCTATGGCCCGTACTTGTCTAGGCAAACACAGTGTTGAGAGGCACTGTGGAGGTCACCCTGGCCTGCGTCTGATTCATTTTCTGCTTGGGTCTTTTACACAGGTCTTGGGATTATTTATGAGCTCATTTTAGGTGTCCTAAAGTTTAAGTGAAAAATGATTGCCTTAAAAGAGGTCGAGTATCCTTAAAATACTGATTTGTCCATTTTGATGCTTGTTGGTTTGTGCGTCGCATTCAGTTTACATGTCAAGTTTTATTCCTTTATAGAGTTTTAGTTGTAGTGTAGAGGATCACTTTAGTTATATTAGAGCCCTTCTTACATCAAAAGACCCAAATAAAAAGTGTAAAAATTGACTTAAGAGGTCAAAAAGCTCTCAAACAAGGTTGCCCTTTTGGTGAACGTTTATGCTACTGATTCCCGGTTAAACAGTCCAAGCAATGACATAATCTATGACATTATAAATAGTTTGTGTATGGAAATGTGGATGAAATAGAACCAATATGCCGAATACAATGACAATTCTCTATATGAAACTAACCACACAACATGACACTACAACTTACAAATAAAACTTGAAAGATGCTAAACAAAATATATAAAGGTTGCTGCTTGCTGGTATTGTTTTTTCTCTCTATCAAATCAAATAGTGCGATTTCACGAGTATGCTCCTTGGCAATCCTAATCACAAATCTATACCAATTGAAAATAATATCTACGTAAACTTAAGAGAGAAAGTCAATTCTTTTCGAGAGAGATAATGAACCATCCAGTTTCAGGAAAATCCCACTCCCACATGCAGCCGGTTTGACTTGTTTTAGCCGAATTTGAGAGAAAAAACGGAAATGGCAGTGACCCTGACAGACTAATTCAAACCGGTTCTGACTACAGTGCTCCCAAGCCTTGGGCTTTTAGTTCAACCACTGGGCCAGCACAGTTGACACGTATTGCTGGCTGCCATAATGCATACATATATATATACATATATATTCAAATGTGCATCTTGATTGCATCAATCCATGCAATTCAATTAAACAAGCTAAGAAATGATAAACATTCAAAATTCACGACAGCGAACTACTAAGAAAGTAGCCCTAAACTATAAAAGAAAAAACATATGTCAAGTTAGGCAAATACATGGCATGATGGCATACTTATGCTATAAATTGTTATAGCAGAGTAGAGCAACATGAAGCTTTATGAAGCCAAAAAAATGACATGGGGAGACATACAATTTAGGGAAAATTAAGGAAATTATAAGAAAAACTGATTTTTTGGGGGGTGGGGTGGGATGTATAGTGGAGAGCAATAGCGACTCTGTGGTGGTTGCCACAAGTAGTACGCTTCTGTGGTGGCTGCAAGGTATTATCGGACAGTTGAGAGGAAAAAAAGAAGTCTTGGGGGAGGAGTGGGAAATTTAGGTAGAAGTGTAGAAAAAGGAAAGAAGATGGAATCATGGAAGAGGCTGCACTTAAGGGGTTTGCCAATATAACATAGCAAGGACTAGTAGTTGCTATATGCTGTGGTTGCAAACAGTAGCCGGTGAATCATATATGATAAGTTATCTAAGATACATCACATGCATATTTTGCTTGTTGTCGGAATATTCATAAATGTTGTATGCGGTTGAGTCGTGATGTGCTCCACAAGTGTATATGTAGTAGTGATATGCATGATATGTAGAATGCTGCTTGATATTTGGAAAAGAATGAAATGAAGAACTTTGCATTATCATTATAGTTTTTTATGGAAAGGAATACATGACGAACGGAGATGAAGCTGAATTTAAAATCCTCAAAATATCGCAGCACTAACAGCGGTGCTATTGTGACATGCCTTATTAGCTCTTGGAAGCTTTATTTTCTTATCCAAGAAAAACTGTATCTTTCTATCATTTTAAATGTGTAGGCTTTGGCTGCTTCAGGGCTGAATTGTGCGGTCAAGCCCATTGACCAAGGAAATTTGGTTTGAACCTCCTTCCCACACATTTTCGTTTTAAGCTATGAAGCACGGATACTCCAAAACAGGTGCCGTACCCATATCCGATACATATTGGATACCAATACTCCTTGGATACTCTTGGATACGTATTGGATACTCCTAATCCGTATCCTGCCGTATCCAGGACGTATCCAGTCAGTAAAAACTAGAAAAAAAATCTGGGCATGCCATTGCTTGATTAGCATTTGACACCACTCATGTCTCAACCCTCTCTGCTAAGTAGTAGCTTGCAGCAAGGCTGTCATAGTTGCTTTCTTGAAGTAGTTCAAGGTTAGTCACCATTCCTCTTGCTAAATGCCAATCTTCCTTCTCTTTATTGTTTGTACCTCCTCTGTTTTTTGGGATTTCACTTTTATAGGAACTTCAATATGTAATCTGGATTTTTGTTTGTTCTTTATTGCAAACCAATTCATTCACCTTTACATGGTACTTCCGGATGCTTTCCCTGCTAAGGTGCAAGTTTTATGCACGTTGATGTCCTCCATATTCTATGAAAGGCTTCAATTTAGTATCGTTGGGTTAACATGCCTCTTGCTTTGATGACTAAATCCATTGTGATTTATTCTGGATTTCTATCTAGACAATATCTATTTCATCTCCTTTGAAGATAATCATTGCATCCCCATCCTTATGTCTCCCCCTACGAAGCACTGATACTCCAAAATATGTGTCCTACCAATATTGAATACATATTTGATACTAATACTCCCTAGATACTCTGTAATACATACCAAATACTTCTCAAGTCGTATTCCATTTTTTATTAGCAGGATATGATCTCAATGCAGCTTAGGATACAACTAACCCATTTAGCAGCCAAGAGAGCACCCCGATTGTATGATCCCTCAAAATCCCAAAACCATGTGACTTCCAACTCTAGACTCCCCCTATTGTATTGTGATTTGAGAATGGAATTGGTAATTTTTGTTAAAATTTTAAAATAAACATTAAAAAAATTGTTGTATCCATGTTGTACCCATATCTTATAATTTTGAAAATTGTCGTATCCCCTTACCACACCCGTACCCGTATCCATTTATGTATCTATATCCGTGCTTCATAGTAGCTAGCTATACATGAGAGAAGATAGTTTGGTATCACAGATGACACAACTCACTTTACAACACAACATTACACAATACATGAAATGCGAAAGGTTTAGAATATGATATTATCATGTCTTTTTGTAACTTGTCTCACATTAGTATGAATGAAAGACCCCTTTTAAATCATTGTTTGATATTATGGTATTGGTTTCCATTTTCTTTAAAGTATTGTGATTTTTGAATGAAATTTGATTGTCTTCATCTATTTTTAAAATAAATATATTGGTTATTTTTATAAATATTAAAATAAATATTTAAAAATTGTCGTATCCATGATGTACCCGTATCCTATATTTTCGAAAATTGTCATATCCCCGTAATCGTACTCGTATCTGTATCCGCTACGTATCCGTATCCATGCTTCCTAGGTTTTAAGCGACCGATTTCCTACTTTAGCCTAATCCCACTTTTCTTGGTCTACTGAAGCGATTGCTTCCAGACACCTAAGTACAATTGTACAACTAGTGGTGTTATATATATATATATATCACATACAATATTATGCAATGATTGTATGATAAACTATATGCATGATAAGTATGTCTCCTGAATCAACATGCTTATAAACACATCCACTTAGGTTTAGTTAGTTCTTAACTTCTTATGTATTTTGTGTTTTAAGATTTATTATGCAATTGTTTCGGTTTTAGAACCTAATTATCATTATTTATAAGCTCCATTTCTTGGGTTGTTAATTAGGTGTGTCGCACATATCACATGACATCTATGGTCATCGTCTTCTATTATAATTACAACCTCAATTTTTGTGTCTAGGCAGGTAAACATGTGATTGTTATTGAAATTTTTACCTTAGAGGGAATCCCAATAGGTCCCCCATTAGTTGGTGTCAGTGTCCAAAGCCTAAACCCGAGGTCTAGGTTTGAAACACCTCACCCATATCCGTCGGTAACAAAACAATCAAATTCCTGTTTGTTGAACAATACACCACCACCCATCTTCTTCCTCCATTGCCTTCCACCTTCAACCTTGATCTTCTTCTCTGCTTTTACATGATCCTTTCCTCTCTGTTATTTCCCTTTTCTGGACCTCTCTTCTCTTCCCTACATAAGCTATCGGGTGCTACACTACTTTTTTGTAGCATCACGATAACAAAAGTACAATTTGGCAACAATTCACGTTCCAACCACCATTATATGATGATGTTTCCCCCCTACAACCTTAATGGGCGACCAAGGTAGACATCTGCCGCTATGCCTTTGGTGGGCCCTAGGTCCTTCCTTTTTCTTGCTGTGTTTGTAGTCGAATTATTGTTCCTGTTCAAGCAGTTCTAAACAATCATTGGGGTGTCTTTATGTATCCAGGTCTGCTTGCAGAAGGATGCTATTCTCCTCCCTACGCTCCACAACTTGCCCCACTATTAATAAGAGTCCAATGTGACTGCAAGAGTTGATATCCTACTATCTATGGGCTTGTAGGTACCATAGTTATCAACGCTCCAGCCTATGCGCGCCTAGGCTTAGGTAGACTCTCTAGGAGGTGTCCCGAGTCTGGACACCTAGGATCCCAAATGCATTGGGTGGGTGCCTAGGGCCATTTAGACCCGATCCTGCTCATTTTGGCACCAAATTAGGTTAAACGAGGATTCAACTACGTCATGTAGGCTACATTAGGTTAGTCTATGTTTGATGTGTTAATATCTTTAGTATTTGTTATTGCGTTGTGGTTTATATATAATCTTGTTTTTTATCTCATATTGGTGAACTCTGTAATAATTGACCTCTCGTATCCTATATAAGGAGAGGGTCTATGCTTGTTTTATTCATCCAATACTAATTCTTTATAGTATTCACATGGTGGCAGAGTGGCGTAATCCCCCTAAGCCCTCTGTTAACCCTAGTGCTTCCCCCCTCTTATTTTGTCTCTCCCATTCCCTAGCCATCACGTCTCTCCCTCTCTCCTTCCTTCCCCACCTCTCTCTCCTCCACCCACCCCCACGTTGCAACCTCTCTCTCCACACCACCCGCCTCCTCTCCCTGCCCTCCCTCTCCACGCTACTAGCTGCCTCCTTTCCTTGCCACCCTCTCCCACCACTAGCAACCTCCTGCCGCAACAACCCCCTGTCGATATCCCACCCCACCCCACAGCTAGGTGTTCCGTGCTAACACGCCACATATCTGCCCCCCCTTCCTGATGTGCCGCTACTCTATGCTTTACCACTCCTTTTTTTGTTGTGCCTTGTGCGGTCTAAGCACGATCTTATTTCTATCATGGCCTCTAGTGAGATAATTTGTGGACACTATTGGTGACCACAATCAAATTGGATGGTTCCAACTACCCTACGTGGTTTGCATCTTTTGAGTCGTACATCAAGGCTCAAGGATGATACTCTCATGTTATCACTGGTTCCCCGCCTACTCCTACCAAAACTATTGATGAGAAAACCAAGTAGTCGTATGATTTGTGGGTTAAGGACAACTCAGACGTTATGATCTGGGTGGTGAATAGAGCGAAACCAAAAAATAAGTCAATCAATTTTCGCCTTCGGACTGCCAAGGCCTTATGTGATCAGTTGTATCATGTCTATTCTCGTCAACAGAACCCCAAGAAAGTTTTGGAATTTTTAAAAATCTGGCTAAAAAGAATTTTCTTTTGATAACTTTGTCGAAGATTATTATAATCAATGTTGTTCACTCTGAGACGAGGTTGATGTCTACCATCATCCTCTTTCAGCTAAAATTATTGAAGTTAAGAGAAAATGTCATGAATTACAACTTGTACAATTCCTTGTTTGGCATCTTTTTTCGACGTAGTTGACCAAATCTTGTCATGTGATCCTCTACCTAAATTTTGTGATGTTCTAAAGAGTCTAACGCCTCCTGTATGTTGCATCTTCACATGCTGCTTCGTTAGAGTCATCAACTCTGGAAATTCATTCTGGCGACTTTGACTGTGGCAAGGGCTAGGAACGTGGTTGCTTTGGGACATTTGGACTTGGATGTGGTCAACCTCCTAGACTAGGATGCGATCATCATTTTACAGTACCTGGCAACTAACACCCTTCTTGATCAAAACTCTATACCTTCTGTGGTCGAAATAACCGCACTGAAGATCGCTGCTAGGACAAACATGGAGAACCCACATGAGTTATTAGGCATCTGCTGACTATACCGAAGCGGATCCTACACAACCACCATCCTCTACTGCTTCTACCGTTTGGTTCCACTCTAAATTAAAAAAAGCTACTTCAAGAAAGACTCCTTGCTCAGAATGCGACTACTCGACATGATGGTGGCTCTACATTCCTCGCTTTCTCAACCCCTTATGGTAAAAAAAAAATGGGTCATCGATTTTGGTTGTTCTGCTCATTTTTGGGAATCTGCACTCTTCTATGATATGACTACAACCTCGACTATTCCTCGTCACTATAGTGAACGACACTCGATTCCCGGTGTATGGGTTGGAAATATTCACACATCCAATAATTTTTTGCTTAGATCGGCTTATATTTCCAGAATCCCCACTTTCCTCTTAATCTGCTTTCAGTTAGAAAAAATTAAAAAACAACTTTAGTGCTCGATTACTTTTGATCATGTTGGGGGTGGTGTCTTTCAGGGTCTCTACTCGAGGATGAGGATTGGTTCGAGCCATGAGGGACCAGACAACTTATACTATCTTGATGCTCTACAAGCTATTGCACTATTGTCTTCATCAACATCTGATCTTCAGTGACACTGTTCTGCCTCAGAGCTCAAGCATTTAATTCTAACTGTATCTGAAACTATGTTTAATTCTGAGGCATGCCAACTTGTCAAGCCAACAAGAAGTGTATTTCCTAGAAAAAGAATATTTCTTCCAAGTCAGTTTTTTGATATTATGTGTCGATATATGGGAACCCTATCCTGTGACTAATGTGACATGATTCCGTTACTTTATGACCTTAATTGATGATTACTCTCAGGCTACTTGGTGATTTTTGCTTAAGGACAAGGCACACATTCTAGATACCAATACTGCTTTCTTTTCTGAAATAAAACCCAATTTAATAAAAATGTTTCGAACAAACAATGCTCTAGAATTTATGAACATCTCGTTGTGTTTTTTTGCCTAACTCTGGGCACCATTCATCAAACCTCATGTTCTTACACACTCAACATAATGGCATTGCCAAAAGGAAGAATCGTCATCTTTTTGAGATCGCTCGAACGATTATGTTTCATTATCATGTTCCTAAAACTATTTGGGCTGTTACTGTTTTTACTACCTATTTTTTTGGTAAACCGAATGCCCTCCTCTGTTTTGAGTAACCAAGTTCCTTATAGTATTTTGTACCTGAAAGGTGCCCTTGTTTTCTATTCCTCCTAGAATTTTTGGAAGTACCTTTTTGTCAAAAATTCTTCAGTTGGGATAAACTAAACTTGACCCACAGTCTACAAAATGTATCTTTTGGGATACTCCAAAACTCAGAATGGGTATAGATGCTATGGCTTGACGATTAACAAATGGTTTGTAAGTGCAGATGATGTGTTTTTTGAAGATACACTATACTTCTCTGACATGAGTTCGATACTATCTACGGATTTGCTAGTTGATACTTCGCTTCTTGTTGAGCCGGAGTCTTAAGAACCTACGTTTGTTCTTCTCATGGTCTACCAAATGCACCGCAAGACTACAACTCCCTCAACCAATCCTCTATTTTCGTCGGTAGATCAAGACACCAATTAGGTAACTTTTGACTTGGATATTCCGATTGGCTTACGTAAAGGGATGCACTCTTGTACTGTACATCCTATACACAATTTTTATGCAGATGTTCATCTTGGCTCTAGTTTTGCCAATTTCACTGCTGCTCTTTCTACTGTCTTTGTTCCTAAGACTATTGTTGAAGCCCTGACACATCCTGCCTGGCACAGTGCCATGGAGGTGGAAATGAGCACTCTTCATACTCAACATACATGGAACTGGTGGACCCTTCTGCCCACGTCTCTGGTGTGGGATGTCGATGGATTTTCTGTGTTAAATATCATCCAATTGGCACTTTTGAACGCCTTTAACCTCTTTTAGTTGCTAAAGGCTATGCACAGACTTTTGGAGCCAGTTACATTGAGAGTTCTTCTCCCATTGCCAGTCTTAATTCTGTACACATGCTTATTTCTGTTGCTGTCAATAAATAATGACCACTATTTCAGTTAGATATAAAAAGTGCTTCCTTGTACAACGATATGCATGAGGAAGTGTATATGGAGCAACCTCCTAGATTTGTTGCTCTGGGGGAGTGTTCCAAGGTTTTTCGACTAAGAAAAGCAATCTATGGACTGAAACAAAGCCTAAGAGCATGTTTTGATAAATTAAGTCAGATTCTTCTTAAGTTTGACTTTAAAGTTTTAACGCTCTTATTCAGATCATTCGGTATTAGTGAAACAACTAATGCTGGGCTAGTGATTCTTATTGTATATGTGGATGTTATCATTCTTTCTGGTAGTGATCATCTGGGTATTGAAGCAACCAAGGAATATTTGGGCAAACATTTTAGCACTAAAGACCTAAGTAATTTGAGTTATAATCTGAGTGCTGAAGTATCACATTCCTCCTCTGGAGTCTGTCTATCTCAACGCAAGTATATTCTTGATCTATTGCAGGAAATTGACATGTTAGTACAGACCAGTGAGCGCTCCTCTTAATCCCAACACAAATCAGGACAATGATCCTTTCTCCTTTTATCCTGCTAGCAAACAATATATAAACTAGTTGGTAAGCTCATTTACTTAACTGATACAAGAGTTGAATTACATCTACAGTTGGACTTGTCAGTTGGTATCTAGACAAACCTTGACAATGTCACTAGAATGCTGTCTGTCACATTTTCAAATACTTAAAAAGTTATCACGGAAAAGGTCTTCTATATAAGAAAATGGGCACCACAAAAATATTGGGTATCTGATTCCAACTATGATGGCAGCAGATCTGATCGTAAATCTACCTCTAGTTACTGCACCTTCGTAGGTGGTACTCTTGTCACTTGGAGAAGTAAAAAGCAATCTGTTGTTGCTAGATCTAGTGCTAAAGTCGAATATCGAGCCATGGCTCATACTACTTGTGAATTGATGTGGGTTCAAGGCCAATTGAAAGATTTTGGAATATGTGATTTTGAATCCATATCAATATACTGTGATAACAAAGTTTCTATCTTTGTTACAAGCAATCACACATTCCATGAGCGCACCAAACATATTGTAGTGGACTAGTCTGTCATTTTGTCAGAGAGTCTATTATGTCCAGACACATCCACTCCGTACATCAGGACTGAGAATCAACTTGCTGGCGATTTTAAGAAACCTCTGCCGAAGACAAGATTCATCTCTATGGATGACAAGCTGCGCATGCAAGATATCTATGCTCTAGCTTGATGGGAGGGTTAGTATATTTAGTATTTTGTTATTGCTTTATGTTTTTTAATTATCTTGTCTTTTATCCCATATTGATGAATTCTTTTATAACCGACCTCTCCTATACTATATAAGAAGAGAGTCTATGCTTGTTTTATTCATCCAATACTAGAATGCATTTAGTATTCAGCCAAGATATAATAAAATTAGGAGCTACTTTGGTCAAAGTAGGTCTCATTTAGGTAAGTTTACTTCCAAGTCATGTCTGATTTAGGTAATGTTAAGTGTGATTTATATTTTATATAAACTTAGGGTTGGTTGAGTATGTCAAACACCAATATCAATATACTTAGGAAAATTATAAATGTAGACATTTGCTGGGTGTAAAATATCTAGAATGTATAAAAAGAAAAAAGAGAAAGCCTAGGTCATGTACGCATCTAGGCTCGTCAATCCTAAAGGCCACTGCCTAACCACCTAGAAAATTGTGGTGGTTACAACAATGAAATCTAAGGATTTGAACCCCAAATTACTTTTTTTGGGTGTTTTTCTTCTACCTCGTACTTCATCCACCATGTCTGGAGTCAATCACAATATTTTGAAGATTATGCATTCTGCATTGACCACTTAAATCCGTGCACATCTACGAGCCTAAAATTTAAAATTTTAGATTTTGCTCGAACTTCCCTGGCATGCATCATAGCAGTAATGGAGCTTACACCACAAATTCAATAGGGGGAATTAGCTCACCACGGTTCTGGGTGAAGACGTCTTCTAGTTGTGGTCTATATTGCAGGAGTTCCATATTGAGCTTTGCAACTACATGGATAAATGGAACCTAGCATGTTGCTAGCTGTAAGCGGGCGTGTCTGCACCTATGACGACTGGAGATATCCTCTGAGCATGTTTGTTGGTCAATGTCACAATCATTGACAAGTCACTTTGTGGACAATACCATGTTGCATCCCTTTTCTTCTATCACACCGACTATGATGCAACCTGCTAGAATGTTGTCGATCCGACGACTGACCACCAACTAGGGCTGGCAATTGGGTTGTATCGGATCGAGGTGTTTAAAAATGTTGAAATTGAATATTTTAATGGAATCTTAAAAAACAATTTCAAGTCATTTCAAGTCGGGTCAGGGTTAATTGGCTCTCATACAAACAAAAATGATCATGAATGGAAGAAATTAGGTTTGGAAGAAAAAATACATTTTCAGGTCCTGTCGGGTCAAAAATTGCCAGCCCTACCGCCAACGATATTTAAAAGATACAAAATAGAAGTATATCAGTATGGACAATATACATAGGTGCAGAAACTAATGATATACATATATATGAGATATGTAGATAAATAAACTACATAACATGTGAAGCACACATGAATGCATGTAGTACTTTTATATATTATTAAGTGTCACACGCCGTGTTTGGGGTATGTGAAATGGGCCTAATTTCATCATCACCTACTTATACGACCATAAGCGGGAGCCAAGAACCAGGCCTGAGGCAGGCATTAAGTGGACAATCGGAAACCCCTAACAGCCACCTTGGGGCCTAAAAAGGCGTTTGGATTTGTGGTTTGCCTAGGCGGCCATTTAGTTGTTTACCTTGGACACTTTTAAAATACGCACAAAGTTACCGATTTAGTGCGTTGTCACAATATATAAATTAAATCATGATTTAATGATTCTGCTTGAGTTTATCATACACCTCCATACCATACAATCATCTTAACTAGATGGTTTCTTATACATATATAATAATTCATGCTATATCTATAAATATAAGATTAGACATTAAGCTATGCAATTATTCCATAAAGTCCTTTTGGTTTGTTACACACCTTTATATATTATAGTCATATATGCTGATATTTCTTATACATAATTAATCTATATATAAATTTAAGTTAAGATTCAACAATAATTTATGATTTGACTTAATAAACAGTTATATATACTTTTCAAGAAGTATACAATTGATATATTACGTTGTCTTTGCGAAGAAGCAAAGTTATATATAAATAGTTTGACTTGTAGCAATTTAAGCAAAAAGTAGACATCAAGAGCTTCAAATTACTATCACAAAGCAAAATCTCGATAGAAATTGCAAAATTTTGTCCAAAATTTCTGATTTTTCCCCAATGGACATTGTAACATAGAATCCTACATCGAAACAAACACAAGGAATGGAACGTAATTTCACACCTAGGTGAGAAATTTCACAAAATAGGCTGAAATTTAGCAGCAAAGGCCCAATTTGTGGGCTGTAATTTTGCGGAATGGCACATAAACACAACTTGCATTTTGCGAATTGTTGTTCCTAGGGTTGGTGCTACCACATCTTCGGCAATTTGGCCATTTTCTTTGAATCTCTTGCTCTTAGAGGCTATTTTTCTTGATTCTTAAGGTAGCCCATCCACTCTTTTTATACCTACACTCTTCTACAAAGATATAAAGAAATACCCCGGAAACAAAGTTCTAAGTGCTAGATCTTTTTATAATCACATGATCTACAAGCAAAGCTTATATACTTAATATTTGTTGGTTATTACATATTACTTAAGTTACTAGTTAATACTACTTAGTGCTTACTAATAGTGCTTACTAGTTACTACTTAACTAAACTAGTAGTACTAGTTAGTAACATATGTTATACAAGCCGTAGTTTCTAAGTTTGTAACGTGCAACAATAAGTCATAAGCTCTAAGTTGTAACTTGTGGGTTTATAAGTTTGTAACAGTCTAACAAACTTGACGGTTTTGTTCATTTCTTCACTCATTCATCAAGACATGGATCCCATCCGACCTCTTAACATATAAATTTATAATATAATCTACTGTGTTTATGTCTAAACACTGTGTTTGTAAAATTTCGTATTTTAATTCCTTCATTTGACAACCGAATGTCATCACAATGACTGTCGAAACTGTCCAACTTCCTCCACTTACAAATGTGGGAGACCCCCAATTTCCGATTTGAAATATCATTGCATATTTAAGTATATCTTGATGTTAGATCGTCTCGGTAATTTGTCATGATTTAATTTGCTCATTTTGGAATCAAAATTAGCAGGGCCTTACATATTGTGATTTTGGTCAAAATTTTATTTTTGGGCCATTGGATACGGCGTCAAATTCAGACGTTTATTTCTATGATTGGTTTATATTGTTTCATTTGACTATCTAGGTTGCGAGATAAATACCTAAAGCACTACGTGGGCCGTTGATATGTTGTTCACCTAGTGCTCTACCCACGAGAAAATACCTAAAGCACTACGTGGAACTTCCTTCATGAAGCCACACTCCTCTAACGACTGACGAATCCATAGGAACTCACACATTGCTAGGGCCATAGCTCTATACTCTAATTCTGTACTGGACCTTGCTACAACAATTTGCTTCTTGCGCTTCCAAGACAAAAGATTCCTCCCACAAACATATGGTAACCAGAGACATACCTCCTATCGATACTAGATCCATCCCAATCAACATCTGAGAAGCCTTGCACCTGCAAGTGTCCATAATTTTAATATAGAAGCCCTTGCCAGGGGACTTCTTGAGATACCCTAGAATGTGTAGAAAAACCACCTTATGACCTGTGCATGGATTATTGATTAATTGACTAACAACAGTAGTAGCAAAGACAACGTCGGGTCGAGTGATAGTTAGGTACGTCAAATTTCTGACAAGTCAGCTGTGCCTCTAAGGATCATCAAGTAATTCCCCTTGCTCCATGGATGGTTTGGCTTTAGGATCCATAGGAATATCAACATGTCTAGTCTTAAGCATCCTTGTCTCGTGAGAAGATTTAAGACGTACTTCTTTTGTGAAATTACCATCCCAGACTTAGACTTTGCAACTTCAAATCCTCAGAAAATATTGAAGACTGCCCAAATCCTTTGTTTAAAATTGGCTCTGTTGGAAGAGCTTTAATTGTGTAATGCCATGCTCGTCATCTCTAACAATCACAATATCATCAATTTATACAACCAAGAATGTGCTCCTTGATGTGAGTCTTCTATAGAAGACTAAATGATCCATGGTACACCTACGAAGTCCAAACTCAAAAAGAGAACTGTTAAATCTACTAAACAAGTCACGAGGCGACTGCTTTAGACCAATTGGAGGGACTTGTGAAGACAACTACTAGATCTGATTTCCCCCGTGCAACAAACTCAGGTGGTTTCTGCATATATATATATCTCCTCATCTGGATCACCATGCATGATTGCAATTTTGATATCAAGCTGGTGTAAAAACCAAGAGTGAAAAGAAACCAAAGACAAGAAAATGCAAATAGAAGCAGTCTTTGCCACATGAGAGAAGGTCTATAAGTAATCCTCACCATAGACCTCGGTGTGGCCCTTGGCAACTAAATGTGCCTTGAGCCGAACAACACAACAATATGCATCCACTTTGGCAGTGTAAACCCAACGACATCCAACAATAGACTTGCCATGCGGCATGAAACAAGGGATGATATTTGTTCAGCTGAAGAAGAGCTAACAACTCCTCATCCATAGCATGACACTAACCTGGGTGTTCAAGTGCAACTAAAACAAACGAAGGAATAGAGACAGAGGATAAATAAGAAATAAAGGCATATGAAGGTGAAAGATGTCTATTGTGAAACACAATTTGAAATGGGATGCTGAATATTTTGATGAGTGCATGATTCGACACCTTTACTTAACGCAATAGGAAATTTTTGCTGTAAAGGTAGAGGAGGAACTATCTCTGCCCGACCTTATGATAAGGAAGCATTAAAGAAGGGTTTGAAGTGACGGGGCCTCTGTTCCACCTGCATTGGTACCTGAACCGGACTGTCCACCTATAGTTGTATAATGAGTGTAGGCCTGAGTGATTGCAGGTCTAGTAGAGTTGGGTGGACTTACATCACGAGAACCATCATTGCTAGGGGAATAAAGAATCGATACTAGCCAATGATAGGAAGGGGCAAGAGTTCCTCCATTACTACAGGTGTTACTAAAATACTATCATCAAAATAGGATGCTTATTCAAAGAAAGTGATATCTGTAGATACAAAGAAGAGATGTAAGGTAGGCTGTAGCATTTGTAAAAGAAAACACATTTGACGGACTTTGGACTTAAGTTATCCATACCCGAACCAAGACAATGAACAAAACAAGCACATCAAAACACCATGCTTGGAATGTTGTGCTACAACGAAATAGGATGAAGTATGGTTTAAAATTTTGATTTCGACCTTGTTTTTGATGGCTCGAAAACAAAAATTTACAAAAATTTCGATAAAAATATTGACATTTATGTTTATTTTGACACAAGATTTCAACACAAGATTTTGACTACCAAATAAAGGAATCAAGTCACGAAATTTTACTAGGATCATCTACATACATATATACTCTTATTTTATGCAATAAAATCATATACTGATCTTGGCCGGGGGTGTACATCCTACATGCGTGATACGATTGAAAACTGTTTTGAAGGAGGTTTAATAACATATTCAATAACATAATGAAGGGATTTGTTTATAGGTCATCACGTTAATAATTTCAATTGATACTTTATAGCTTACACTATGGATAACCAAAGAGTGAACATACTAAAAGTATTCTCAATTTATGGTTGAAATTGTTCATAAATTGGGATAAATTACGAAAACTAGCTGATACTTAATTACTTATAGTATAATGTATTGAATATATCAATTGAATACATTTAACTATATATTATTCCCATTAGCAGTTATAATTTGATGTATGTAACTAAACATCATGCATAACAATTCTAAATTGTTTTAGTTTTATTTCATTTGAAGGTCTAAAAATATATGTAAATAGTATTCAAAGTATTACATAGCTGTAAATCATTGCTACAAAATTCATCTCTAATATAAGATATATATTTAAAAATTTAACATTTGTTAAGGGTTACATAATATATATGTACATGGTTATCAGAACCTGACCGGTTGGTGAGGCTACTGGCTCCCGGTTAACCGGTCCAACCGGTGACGTCATCAATGAGGTCATAAATAAATATATTATGCTAAGATCTGAAGAATATGATCCAATGTAACTATGATGAAGCAGGTCCTAATCTTTTTCCCACTCTCTAGAACCATCTCTTTGACATACTCCCAAGTGGGTCAGACTTTGCTCGTACTCACAACGTAGTGTCATTTCTACTCGCTACAAAAGAATGCAAGGGGTAATGTAAACAATGGTTGGGTGGTAATGTAAACAATAGATGAAGCGTGAACTGATGAGGGGAAGAAAATGAAAAAAAAGGAAGAATGACGATAGTAGTAGGTGAAGGTGTGTAGGAGATGAAGAAAAAAAATACAAAATAGAAACACAATAGGACAAGGGCAGTAGGAGAAGAACCAACCGGTGATGAGAAGTAGAAGATATAAAACAAAAAGGCAAATAACCTAACTTGCTACGTTGGAAGAGGACAATAGCCGTCAACGACAACCTCTCCAAGAGGTGGTAGGCCAACAACAACCTCGAAGGAATGGAAGTTGGCGAAGTAACCTCTATAGCCGTCAGGGAGAGTTGTATCTAGGGGAGAAGCCACCGCTGATGGGGTGTTCTATGGCAGTCGACATCGAGGGATTTGAAGGGAATCACGGCAATAGCGGGAGCCGGCGTCGAGGGAACATCGAAATCATGGATGGGGGAGTCAGGGGAGGGTTTAGAACAAGTTTTTAAGTGGCACGTGCCACACACCCAAGGAAGCATGGACACGTTTCTAGACACCATAGTTGTCTAGGCGGCTAGGCGGTCCTTCTCACCCAAGGGAAGCCTAGAGGGCCTAGGCGGGAGCCTGGGCGTTTCTAGGCGTTCTTCATATTTCTTTATATTTTACATATATATAAATGATTTTCCGTATACATTTCGATATATTCAAATGTATACATTGATTTGTACATTTGTACCGGTTATCCCAAAGCTTAATCAATCATAACTTCACTTGCATTACACATGTCATGACCTAAGCTAGACATATTCGGTCTTAATTTGACCTAACTTTATCTTAATTAAACTTGATTTAACTTAGTTTGCCCTAATTTAGCCTAAGTCAGACCTATTTTGGCATGCCATGAACAAATCAGAGGTAAATTCCCCTAGTTTGTCCTACATTGACCTAAAAGAGCCATAATCTGGTGAGATCAAACCTAATTCCCACAAATCAGACATGTTTTCCCCAAATCAGACCTATCCCCCCCGCAAACCAGACCTATTCTGCATTAGATCTGATTTTCCTAAATCAGATCTATTTCTTCCCTAAATAACTAAACTACATCAAATTTGACCAATTTCAGGTCTAATCCATGCTAATTTGGTCTTTAAGTGTCTAAATTTGGGCCTAAAAGGCCTTAGGCATCCACTTTAGTCCTATGAAAGCCTAGGCACCCAGTTTTAGGCGGCCCACCTAGAGCCTAGCAGGCCTAGGCGCGCCTAGGCGGAGCCCAGGTGGGAGCCTGGATAACTATGCTAGACACGGACACGGACACGGACACGCCAATTTTCTAAAATATAGGACACGGAGACGGCTCTAGATGAGGGGGATTTTTTTTAATATATACAAATAAATATATGTATGCTGTACGTATCTTGTGTGTATATGTATATCTTTATGTACATATGTATCTAAATTTATTGTAAATTATCTAGAAGTATACATATTTGTATGTATCTAAATATATTGAAAATTTGTATGTACAATAGTATATGAATTTGAAGTATCCATGTGTTTGTGTGTGCAGTAGAAACAATGTGAATGAGATACCTATTGTTGCATTACTTTCAGTAGATATAGCAGAATTTCAGAATAATTAAAATGACTGTATGATTGTATACAATTATGAATCTGCATGTGTTTGTGTGGTAAAAAAAATGAAGTATGCACCTGACTGTTGCATTACTTTCATTAAACATAGCAGAATTTCAGATAAAGTAAATGACTTTGCATTACTTAATCAATCAATTTATTAGATCAATTTGCGATTTATGATATCTAATTCATCTTAGATTTTGCACGTTTACTCTTTTGAGATATTTTATATGCAATTTAAGTTAGAATACAGCTTTATGTAACATTTTCTCAATGATACTACAGTTATAGGAGCTGTATATTCAGAATTTACTCAGATATGGGCTGCTGCAGCAGGTAAAACTGAATTTACTCAGATATGGGCTGCTGCAGCAGGTAAAACTGCATAGATGTGTCCAAGAAGTGTCTGGGCAGTGTCCAAGAAGTGTCCGGGCTGCAAAAATGGACCAAAATGGACAGGACACGTGCTGGCTGTGTCCAAAACGTTTTGGGCTGTGTCCAAGAAGCGTCTGTGTCCAAAACGTATCCGACACGGACACAGGGGCTATATAGAAGTGTCTGTGCTTCCTAGCACACACCTGACTTGCCCCCATACAAAAAGAATAGTAGTCTGAAACAGGTTGGTTTTGGTCGGTTCTGGAGTGACTGTCGGGTTTGGAGCCTGACAGGACTGGCTTGGGCATCAATTCCTGGTCCAATCGGCCTGTTCAATCCAGTTTTAATGACCCTGTATATGAATATAATGTTGAAAAAACTTGAGAATATCTTATCATTATCTTGACAAATAGGATATATATCGTCAGACTTGAAAAATAACTGCAACTATATGTAATTTTTAGCATAATTTCATAAATACTCAAGTTTAAGATGTAGTCTATCACTTGCAACTTGCAATTTTGGAGTAATCTTTTTATCAAGATAGGGTTAAAGGGGAAGAAATAGATGTAGATGGGAATGAGAGATAGTAAAATTACCTTAGATCCGAAGAACAAAGCCCTTTAAGAGAAAGAGAATGCAAAAAACCACCAAAGTAGTAACCCTCCAAATGCAGCAGGCTTTTGGGCAGTTGATTTTTGAGATTGGGAACCCATTTCGGTTGTGTTTCACGAAATGCATGCCAAACTGACCTTTTTTCAATGAAATTGCTGCCAAAATGACCTTTTTTCAATGAAATTGCTGTATTTTGCCGAAATTTTGCCCCCCTTTTGTGAAATTTCTATGTCCGATATTTTGCATTTAGTGAGATGTAGATGCAAAACAAGGAGGTTTGCATTTGCTGAAATTTTGCCCCCCTTTTTTGTCCTCTATTTTGCATTTGTAGATGCGAAACCCATTTCTATGTCTGAATTTTTACCTTATGTCGAAGGAAATATGTTGATGTGAAAATTTGAAATTTTACTTACCTATTCCTGGAGGTGCATTTCTATGTCCGATACATATCAAAACCGAAATTTAGAGTGAAATTGGAACCATGAGGTGAAGGGTTTTAATAAGTATGTGATTTTAGAGAATGGATAATAGCATACCGTTCATGAGGTAGGTGATAGTGAGGACTACATCCCCTCAGAATTCTCTAGGAAACTGCATATGAAGGAGAAGAGTGCGAGCGGTCTCAACAATATGACAGATTTCTCTCAGCCACCCCTTTCTTTTGTGGAGTATGTGGGCAATATGACTGATGGATAATGCCATGTGTGGAGGTGAAATGGATGAACTCACGATTGAAGTACTCTCTGGCATTATCAGAAGAAAAAATAGAAATTTTCTTTTTATATTAGGTTTTCACTTATGGACAAAAGATTTAAATGTGGACAAAAGTTTAGATAGTTCGTCAAACAAAGCCATGTAGCACGAGAATAATCATCGATAAAAAACAAAATATCAAAATCCAAGTTTAGATGCAACGCGACTTGGATCCCATATATCATAATGTACTAGCTCAAAAATAGACTTTGTTTTTTGACTCTCCCTAAACCTTAAGACAGACCTTGTATGTTTCCCCAATTGACATAACTCACATTGCAAACTCTCCTAGTTAACCAAACATGGAACTGCACACTTGAGCTTTTCTATAGATGCATGGCCTAGAAAACTATGTACCACCATAGAAGATACAACAACACGTGATGTGGAAAGCTGCTGCAAGTAGTAAGAGTCCAGCCAGTTCATAACCTTCACCGACCATCTTCCCTATGTTCAAGTCATGTATAAGACAAGTAGCTGGTAAGAATGTAACAGAGGCTTGAACTGAACGAACAAAATAGAAGGGATATATGTGGGTTGGTGACACCATTCCAATTCCTTTTATAAAGCAACAAAGCCGTCTACAATGCTGACACCAGGTAGGTTGGGTTTATGGGTGTAGATGCTGAACATCTCTGGTACCCCAGTGATGTGGTTTGTTGCTCTAGAATCAAGGACCTAGTCTCACTTGGACGTTGATGCCTGGGATGCTTGTGAAATGCAACTGACAAGTCAAACCTCTACGCAGTGAGAGTTGCCCGTTGAAGCTCAAAAACACATCAATTGAGCATATTCCTCTTTTAACAAAGACATTTGATATGTAGCCTCTTCCAGAGTATGACCAGGAACTATCATATTAGTGGACTTTCAGCGAATCCATATAACTCATTGTGGATGGTTGCACTGGATATGGGAACCACATACTCCTTATCAACCATGTTGATCACAAATGCACCCAACCGAAGAAGATATTAACCAAATCAGCAGAAAACCAGACTAAGGGACAAAATATCAAACTTTGTAACAAAGATTCGTACTTCTTCATTACTAAGGGAAACTTTTGCCTCAAGAAATCAGATTTTGTTTTTAAGAAATCATATTTTCTTCAAGAAATTGGACTTTTCTTCAACAAATCACCCAATAGACAATTTTAGACCTTGAAACTTAGTTATCAAGGTGCCTGCTTAGCATACTTGCTTAGGCGGTTAGGCGGTCCTTCCCACCCAAGGGAAGCCTAGGGGGCCCGGACGCCTAGGCATTTCTAGGCCTTCTTCATATTTGTTTATTTTTTTCGTATATATAAATGATTTTGCGTATACATATCAATATTCAAATATGTACATAGCTATGTACATTTGTATTGGTTATCCCTAAAATTAATTAATCATAAGTTCACCTATTCTGCAACTGTCATGACCTAAGCTAGACCTATTCAACCTAATCTAACTTAGTCTGCCCAATTTGCCCTAAGTCGGACTGATTTTCGTATAAATGACTAATCAGACGTAACTTTCCCGAATTTGTGCTACATTGACCTAAATGAGCTCTAATTTGGCTAAATCAGACCTAATTCCCCAATTAAGACATATTTTCCCTAAACCAGACATAATTCCCTCCAAATCAGACCTGATCTGCCCGAATTAGATGTAAATTCACCTAAATCAGATCTATTTCTTCCCTAAAACAACTAAACTTAATGTACTTTGACCAAATTTAGACCTAATCCATGCTAATTTGGTCTTTAAGCGTCTGAATTTCCACCAAAAAGACCTCGGGCATCCACTTTAGTTATCAGAAGGCCTAGGCGCCCAGGTTTAGGTGGCCCGTGTAAAGCCTAGGGGGCCTAGGCGGGAGCCTGGATAACTATGCCGCCTAGGCGCCTAGGCTTAAGACAGGCCGTCTCAAACTGGGCGCCCAACCCCCTAGGTGACCAAATTGGCTGCCTAAGGCTTTTTAGGCTCAAATTCAGCCGATTCATGGCTAATTTAACATTAATTAGGTGTATTTGATCAAATGAGTTATTTTATGGTTGAAATGGATCCGATTTATCCCAAGTGAGGGCAAATTAGGGTGAATTAGGTCTGATTTGGGGATAACATGCCTTATTTGGGGGAAATAGGTCTAATTTGGGGGAACTAGGTCTGATTTGGCCATGTAAGTTCTCATTTAGATCAATATAGGGAAAAATTGGGGCTAGTTATGATTGATTAGGTCAAGCTATGGAAAACCAAGTTTGATGTTGGACCAAATTACGTCAGATTTAAGCATATTAGGTAAGTTTTGGGGAAAACAAGTTTGGTTTGGGGGAAATGGGTCTGATTTGGTGAGATTAGGTCTGATGGAAATTTGATCTTATTTAGGTCAAAATAGGTATAATTTGGGGAAAACAAGTATGCCTTGAGGGAAAGAGTTCTAACTTGGGAAGGTTTGGTCGACTTGGCCAATTTGGTATCATTTAGGTCAATTTATGAAAAATTAGGGAAATTGTATCTGAATAGCTTATGTTATACAAAATTAGGTCTGATTTAGGCGAAATTAGTTTAAATTAGGTCAAATTAGATTGAATTTGAATCAAATGAGTTCAAATTAAGGCAAATCAGTTCTAGTTTAGGTCATGTTAGATGTGATTTAGCCTAAATTTTATGTAATACTATGTAATCACACCTAACTTGGCCAATTTGGTATCATTTAGGTCAATTTATGAAAAATTAGGGAAATTGTATCTGAATAGCTTATGTTATACAAAATTAGGTCTGATTTAGGCGAAATTAGTTTAAATTAGGTCAAATTAGATTGAATTTGAATCAAATGAGTTCAAATTAAGGCAAATCAGTTCTAGTTTAGGTCATGTTAGGTGTGATTTAGCCTAAATTTTATGTAATACTATGTAATAATGTCATTATTTAATATTGACATATGTAAAAATATAAATGAGAATATAAAAAAATCATCATTATTTATATAAAAAGCAAAACGCCTAGAAATGCCTGGGCGTTCGCCTAGGCGCCCCATCAGGAATGCCAAGCGCCTGGCGACCTTAACAACTATGCCTTGAAATGATATTTTTCACACTTTGTAGACGCTGAGAACCTTAAATTTGGACCTTTTGGCCTTAAAAACAGACTTTTGCAAACTTTTTAACAACCGTGCTACAATACTCCACGGCTACAATAGCTAGCGAGAATGACCAATGCTTCTTTCGTGATTACCAATGACGATTACCTTCTAGGGTAAGGTAGTAGGGTGAGAGACGCCCCCATGACTAGATTTGAGGAAGAAAAACCATCCTTCCCCTTTTCTTGGCCACAAAAAGGGAAAACAATTGCTATACGTAGCTACTAAGATGGACGATAATGGAGTCTTCCATATGTACATGTGTCCGGAAAACACCTCCTTGTGCCCCCTAGAGTTGAGGAAGATCCACCCCAACAAACTTCTTCAACAGATCCTTGAAGATGGAGCAGGATCTATAGTGGCCGTCACACTATAGTGACGTATTGTAGCAGTGCGTCAACCAAGAATAGAGAGGGTGGAATCAAGGATGATGACTTGTATTCCCAGATAGTGTAGAGATTCAAACCCTAGGCTCTTATACCATGTAGAAGCTAGAGCAACGTGGGAGAATCTCTCGACTGCTTCTCACGGTCGAGGTGCTTGCATCAAGGAACGAGGTATCCGATTTTGATGCCGTTTTGACAAGACATGTCAATCGAAATTTATTGAAATTTCGACGAAAATTTCGATAGATGCAACCGTGCCCGTTTCGACGCCGAAATGAACGAATTAATTTATGAAATTTTACAGACGTGATCTCTACATCTAAATGCATCATTTTATGCAATAAAATTTTAAGCGGGGGTAGGTTGGGGGGTGGTCCTTCATGTCTGAGGCAAGGAAACTGTCCTGTTTCGTGCGGATTTTGAAGAAGGGTTTCGATGAGAAAATGTAGAAATTAAGTTTGCAATTTTGCAAGTATGGGCCATAGACAGTGTTTTAAAAAGCGGTATGCGGTATGCGCGCGGAAAAGTCACCTTATAGAGTATATGCGTTATGCGGGAGTATATACGAAAGTATATGCGGTTTTGATTTATCTTATAATTTAATTATTATATATAAATTAATCACAAAATACATATATATAATTTGTACAATTACATATTTGGACCATAAAATTTGAGATAGATTCAAATCTAAAGTTTCAATGAAAAGTAAATCACCATTTAGAATGCATTGTAGTATCATTTAAGTATAAACTCCAATGAAGCCCACACAAAATTGTTTAAGAGAAGTAGATAACAATCAAGACTAACCAAATCATACAAAAGATGCCCGCATGTCCTAGAGGTCCAAAACAAGAAACATTAAATAAGCATGCGACTTATGTACTAAACATACAACAAAACTGTACATCAAGAGAATGTTATCAATTAAACTATAATCTAGTTTGGTCCGAGATAGGAAATGTCCATCTAAAAATCGTCGATTATTCGGCCTTATATACGGCTAAGTATATGCAGGTCTCTTATGCGGCCCGCGCGACCTTTTTTTGAAACACTGGCTATACATGCATGTACTTATTTGTGTTATAATATCAAATATTGGATATGTAGGGCATCCCGTGTGGTTGGCTTCCTAGCATCCTCATTGTCTAATAAACCACCACTAGGATACATGTCGTCCACATTGCAGAAACTAAAAAAGCATGCATTGCATAAGTATATTATAATATGATTAGCAAATATTAGGAAAATGCAATGCAATTATGATATACCATAAGGATATATTATGTATGAGTACTAAATGGTGAAATAGCCCTAATCCCCCTTTCCTCCTCTTCAAAAAACAACAATAACAAGTAACAACAAGGATTGCAATTATCAAAAATTTCATTGAAATTTGGTGAAATTCATCGAAATCATCGAAATTCGGCGAAATTCATCGAAATCGACACAGTCACACGTTTCAGTAATAGATCCCCATCAAAATGGAATTTTTTTGGCAACATTTTTCCAATTTCGCCGGAACCTCATTCCTTGGCTTGCATATTGATCTACAAGAGACTTAATAGATTTTACACATGGGTCCCTGACCTTTTCTATGACTTACAAGTACGTCCCTATACATATATTTTAACGATTCTAAAGTAATTATTCTTACATCATGTCCTAGGATATTAAACCTACTTTCTCATTGATATAACATGTGAGAGGGAACACGATAACAATACGGAAAAATAATACCGTGCATAGTTTAAAATGTCAATCTTGACGTCGTTCCCGATGGTCTAAATATAAATTTATAGAATTTTAATATTTACTGCTCCTGTCGACATAAGATTTTGACACAAATTTTGACGATTTTGACAAACAATAAAAGGAATTAAGTCATGAAACTTTACCATGTTGATCTACATACATAAATACACCTAATTATGCAATAGTATCATATATTGGTGTAGGGTGGGGGAGGCTCCTACAAGTGTCAGTGAAATTGTACAAAACTATTTCGATCACGATTTCGATCATGCAATGAACCCATACATATGTACTTAAGCAATAACATGTTATATCTTATGTTTTGATCCAATTAACTGAGGGGGGGTCTCCAACATTTTTTAAGTTTTTCTTTTCAATTTTTTTTTTCATTTTTTTGGATGAAATTGCATATTGGAAATTGTGGCAATTTGGCATGTCGATTTTGATGTCTGGTATTGTGGTCAAAGCTGAAATTTGGTCGAAATTTTAATTCATGGTACTATACCTAACCTAACAACCTTAAACGGCTTGAACCTTAGGCTAGGTAATTTTACTCATTCTATTCTCTAAAAGTCCTATGCCGATAAAATAAAGATGAAACTACCACATTATAGAGGCCTCAATTCTTGTGGTGCAAAGTGAACACCGAATTTGGCAATGAAAAATGCAGTGTTCCTCCCTTGAAAACAACATTAGAGCCTCCTAGCTCTCCTATCTAATATCCTATATCATTTAGTCATTATTCTCAATTGTTGGAGTAAGAGAGACATTCAAAGGCTGAAATCTCCATCTAGAATAAAACACTCATGTTCTACGGCCTAGCAAAAAAACTCTCGATTTTTTGTATTTTCTTTTTTTGCTCTTTCATTAGATGACTAATTAATTATGTCAAAGACATAAAAGTATTTACATCGAGATGGAAGGAAGACGGGCAACAAGTTGCGCCGCCAATCCTTTCTGAATAGCAAAACCGATCCTCCGAAATACTACATCCATAGACATGAGGTTGATCACGTTACTGTGCATAACATTTTGAACCCTCTTGAGAAGTTCCACAACCTCCGCTGCTAAGAAACCAAAAGTGTCAAAGGCAAAAGGTATAAAAACGTCTTGATTGTCGACACTCTTTCTCATGCTTGGCTACTTTGGCTGAGGCCGCTTTGAGAGCTGCTTGTCCTCTAGTAATGGCCCCTCCCCTCAGGCCCACAAGTGGAGAAACCCCTGTCAGGTCCACACATGCATGCTTTCCTCCAACCCATCCAAAAATTAAGATACCATCCGGTTAAGTGTTGATCTCCCCTCCGCTTTTGTTATTGTTGAATAGGACCCTCCAACCATTATCACCAAAGTTCATAATCTCATCAAAATTCTCAAGGTTTCACTTAAATTTATGCACCAATGACAATTGGGCACCAAAATGCAAGCACCTCTTTCTTGGTAGGGCGTTTCGAGAAATCTCGATGACATTTTTACCATTTTCTTATTTTACGAAGAAATAAGGTGTGTTTCGATGAAAAAGGCCGCAAATGGGTCCTGTTTCGGTGAAACACAGCTAAAACAATGTTAGAAAAAAATGTTCCATGCTAGATGCTTTTATTTTGCGACTCCTTGGGATTGCGATGATCAATCTAAGTTATGTTTCTTCTCTTCCTAGCCAATTTCTACCTCTGTTGTCCATTTTTCTTCCACTTCTATTAAGATTTACGAGGAAAATATTCAAAAATGGGTTCAGGAGTTGTATCTATGGCTATGATGACCCACTAGATTTCATTGTTAAGGTCATATGATTTATAATGATGGTGTGCAATATTAGAATTACAACTGAGATATTTTCAGTTTTATGCCATTAACTATCACACCTCCAATTGCTATGTTGCCTCCTCTAGCTACACCGGCATACAACCAAGAAATAATGGTTACATTTATGCAAGATTATGCAATTTGTCACTCCTTAGGCATATAGAACACATCCTGACACGTGTGCTTGTAAATAAAATTTATGGAGCTATTGTTCGATCAAATTGATCACTCATGTATGGCCGACAAGGAGGACAACAACCATATTGGTTCTCCAGCTTGAACTAGGTACATAATTAACTCTATTTCATTTAGGCAGTTATGGACACCTAGATTGCTACAAAGTTGTAAGAAGTTTTAACTTGTAACCTCCGTTTCTTACTGTACCCATGGAGTTACAAAGCTCACCACATTCCCCTACAAGCTCAACATATGATATTATTGCATAATTTTGTCGCTTTGAATCTATATATAGTGCTTGCTATCTTTCATAACATAATCCATTCATTTTACTTCTGAAGCATGCATCAAAATCCTCATCGAAGTAGTTCTGTTTCCTTCACTCTCACATAGACTCCCTCCCTCACATATTCATATGACATATTATACAAGTATTTTTTTACTAGTCTAGTAGATCGATCTGGTAAAATTCCATGGATTAATTCTTTTATTCTGGCGTCCAAACAATATGTACACATATGTGAAAATTTCCATTTGAAGTCCTGCAATTTTGTGTTTGTGCGCCTTGTCGAAACGGCGTCAAAGTTTGGCAGTTTCTTCGATGATTATCATACTTCATGCACCTTAAACTAGCAACTTCCATCTACTAGATAGAGCTTTCATGGCTCTACAATCTTCTTCCATAAGAGCTTACTCTAAACCTAGGTTTTGGAAAGCGTGTGGATTGACCCTTTTGAAACATGAAGCAGAAAGCGGGCTTTAAAGCGGACGCATTTTGAAAAAGCGGTCTGCATTGTTTAAAAAATGTAGAAAAAATTAGTGACTGTCATAATGCTAACATATCATTAATCAAGCATCTAAATGATATTTCATTGCATCAGAATGACTTTTACATATAAAAGGGTCCTATTTACAAAAATAAAGTGTTATAAGCTAAAAACCGCATAGTACTCGCTCAACAATTAAGTATCATACTAGTACTATGTACTTAATATTGTTTCAACAGTTGCGCTTAGAAATTATCATTTAGTAAAAAAACTTAATAGGTAGTAGCAGTTAGATACTAGTACTCTATACAAGTATTGTTGACCAAGTAAGGTAGTCTTCAACATAATATAAATAAATGCACATTTAAACAGTAAGAGAAATGCATAACAATATAGTAGAATCAAGATAATTATATATTACTCAGTAAATCCTAAGAGCAATAAACTACTAGACTTAGTACATAATAAACTTTTAACAAATTTTACTACCTTATTTTGTTACAGTCTATAGATGATTTTGCAAAGTTTTGTACAAGTATACAAAATGGCTGACTATTAATTTGTCAGTGGTAATAAACAACATCAAACATACATGCCAATATCATACATAGTAAATCGTAAAGAACAATAAGTTACTACACTAAGTACATAATTGACAATATAACAATATTTCACGACATCATTTTGTTACAGTCCACAGATGGTTGTGCAAAGGTTTTGTACAAGTATACTAAATGTCAAACTATTAGAGTATCCGTGGTAATAAACAACATGAAATACACATGATAATATCATACATAAACTTGACAGTACAAAGTACTAGTCTAGCTGTACAGAGTGTACAAACAGCAGTAACAAAATAAAGAATAAATGCTAATTACTAAAATTTCTTACACCTTTTGAGATACAACAGCTGGAGCATCACATCTCCGAAAAGTAGTGCTTTCATTTTTCTATAGATTTGGCGAGTGATTGGTCCACTCCAGCAATACTTGTCATGAAGCGCCCTGAAGCGGGCGCTTAAACAAGGCTGAAAAAGCAGCCTGAAGCGGGAAAAAGCGGCCGCTTCAGTCCAAAATGCTTCAAAGCCCGCTTCAGCTGAAATTACAACGGGATATGTGCTTGACCGCTTAAGTGGCCGCTTCACCCTCTTTTTAAATCACTGCCCTAAACCGTTCTTATTTTGCTTGAGTGAGCTCCTTACTACCTGGTTACAAGTAATGAAACCTCACCGCCTTTTCAAGATTCATTATACTAGATATAGATGCTTCTCTAAGGCCTTCATTTCCTCATGCAATGTATCTCTTTCATCAAAAGAAGTTGAACCATGCATCTCAATTTCTATACGACAATGCTTAATCTAGGTCCTATTTCTCTTGGAAGAGCAGACATTTTGAGGGATTAGTGATTTGGGACATATTAGGCTTTATTCTACTTGTTTTTGCTTTGTTTTAATATTTAGGGACATAAGTGCAAATTATCTACTTTGTGTGCTTAGTCGTAAATGTTTTATGCTTTTCTTTATTTCAGGTTTTATTTAATTTTGAATGTTATTAGTTAGGATTTTATTTCCATTACTTGAGGGTCAAGTCATGTAGTGGTATAAAAGCCAGCCTTGGGGTCTATGTCCAGGCAGTTGAATATGAATTGAATTTTGAGAATTATCGTTTATCTTCTTCGTTCTTTTTCTTCCTAACTCAAAAAAAAAAAAGATGTGTTCCAAATCAATTAGCCTTGTTTGTATTGAACATGTATCAAGTGTGAACAAGATCGGGAGACAACTGCATACCTAGTGGTCATGGCAGCAAGGCAGCGGCATTTCTATAACAGTTTTAGCCTTAAAATTGATTGGACGTGGCTGGTCTGACCTAACTTGTAGATATAGTTCAATTCCAATTTTGTTAAATCCATGTCATAATAGTTGGATTATATATTCTCATTAGTAGGCTGTAAAAATAGAAATCAAGTAGGTAGATGATACGAGGAAAAGAAAGATCTATGTAGCTGAATCCAACATGGTTTGAATGGGTGCTTAGAAAAGTAGGATGCTTGTATCTATTTAAATTTTTCTTTCTGTTTATACATTTCATGCTTCCATGTTTAAAACATATAATATATTATTATGGAAAGGTAGCACAATGGAGGACAGTACTTTGACAATGAAGGAAAAATACTTCGACATATGTAAAGATAAAAGGCTTAATTCTTGTATCCTGAGTTACTTTACTATGCTAACAGCGTAAAGTTCATATAAACATAAAGTAAATGAGTTGGCTTGTTTAGAGTATGAAGATGCAGAGTGAAAAATTTGAACATTCTAACTGCTTGGCGATTTTAACCATGCATGCACTCACATTTTTTTTCTAAAAGTAAAAACCTTTATCCAATATCACATAGATAGCTGACATGGCAATCTGAACTCATTTGGGTGCTTCTAAATTTCTGATTCAATCTTCCGAGGACTACAAAAAAGACACCCTGAAAAACCAAGACGTTGTTTTTAGAATTTTTAGATGCATGACCATTACTACAGAAATGAGCTCAAATTTGATATGTAGGCTATTCAAAAGTTGTGTTATAAGTTCAGCAGTTTGGATTTCCAAAAAAAAAGTTTGATAATGTGAATGGACTGGGTGTGTTGTCGGTACACTTGTACCCTGAGTTAATTTACTATGCTAACAGCGAAAGGCTCATATAAACCCTAAACGAACATCAAATAAGTTGGCTTGTTCAATGTATGAAGATGCAGAGTGAAAAAATTGAACATTCTAACTGCTTGACGATTTGCATACATGCACTATCAACTTTTCAAAAAAAGGAAACCTTTCTCCAATATCTCATAGATAGCTGACATTGCAAATTGAACTCATTTGGGTGCTTCTAATTCAATCATCCAAGGACTACAAAAATGACACCCTGAAAAACCTAGACATCATTTTTGAATTTTTTAGATGCATGACTTGTAAGTATCAAAATGAGCTCAAATTTGGTATGTAGGCTATTCAAAAGACGCTTTTAAAGCTCAACGGTTTGGATTTCAAAAAAAAAAAAACTGATAATGTGAACCATGGAACAAAATTTCGATCAAAAGATTACAAATTTTGATTGGAATTTTGTTTTTTTGCATTCAGACATCAGAACGTGCTGTTGGATCCTAGATGGGTGATTAGATGCTCTAGAGGGGGGGGTGAATAGAGCTGAATGCACTTAAACAAAATTCATTAGACCTTCAAGATATATCACAAGATAAGGTTGCTAAATAGGAAGTTTGAGTGCAACTAAAACATGCATAACAAGGATGAGAGAGATTTAGCAAACACAAGTAGACAAACTATTTAGAGTGGTTCCACACTTCAAACTAGAAGTCAGTCAGTCCACTTACCTAGAGATGTCAACCTCTAGGATTTCTTAACCTTGTACCTTCATTATATTCATTATAAGAGATACAATACATGATCAAACAAAGGACTTACCTATCTAATACAAAGAGTCTTCAACCTTACCAAAGACTTACCCACTTTGCAAGGAGTCTTCTGCCTTCTTTCAAAGACTTACCTACTCTTGCACAAGTCTTCAACCTTGCAGGGTTACCCACTCTTCTTGGATCTTCAGCCTCTGAATTCACCTTCACTTGGAGAAGCTTCCACCAAGAACTTACCCACTTGACCAAGGAGTCTTCTGCCTTCACCAAGGGCTTACCCACTCTTGCTCCAAGTCTTCAGCCTTGATCTTCACCAAGGGACTCCTTCCCTTATTTTTCTTCACCTCTCTTAGCCAAGAGAGAGAACCTTCATCTTCATGGTTGAAAAGAGAGAGAGAGGTGGTGGAAGTGAGAGCCTCACAAGATATACATGTAGGACTATCTCTCTTACAAATTTCCTACTCACTCTAACGAAAGTAGCAAGTGATTAAGCTTAAAGAGAGAGAGGAGGCTGTAGGAAGCACTCAACTATAGAATAGGAACCTCACATAGAGTTTTGTATTGAATGCTCAACCTTGGAATGAAGCCCAAGGGGTCCTATTTATAGCTGGGGATGCCTCTTAGCCTTTGGGAACACTTAAGAACGAAAACTAGCCGTTTTGTGGCTTGCAACAGATATATTTTCACTTGTTGCAACTCCACAACAACTAGAAACACTTTTCTGCACTTTTCCGTACAGTGCAATCGGTCGAGTTTTTATAAAGGTAACTCGACCGATCCCACTAAGAGACAAGTCCAATTTAGGCCATCGGTCGAGTTTGTCTTGGGGTAACTCGACCGATTCACTTAAATCAGTTTTGGTCAGTAGAGGGATCGGTCGAGTTTTGTGAAGTGTAAACTTGACCGATCAAAAGTCATTTTCAAGATCCAATCAGGATCGGTCGAGTTTACAACTCGACCGATGAACAACCTGATGTGAATTTTGGAAAATGGCTTTTGAGTGCTTAAATATTCGATCTAAGTGCTCTTGATTTTTTCTAAGCTTAATTATAAGTCATACAATCATTACAAGTAATTTACAACATGATTCTAATGGATTTACATCATATTACAGAAACGTGCACTTGTATTGACTTTGACTTGTCTTTATCCGATTTGATATGCGCAAGTTAGGGCATTTGGAGTGTGTCTATACCTAATCTGAAATCACTCAAGTAGAGACATTAGACACAATTAATTGGAATGGTTTAGTCATCATCAAAACAAGGGTTTAGTCAATTTAGACCTTGAGTCAACACGTGCAACCGAGCATCTAAACGCACAAATACAGGTGTTGAGAGTTATTTCGTTAGTGTTTTATTATTAGTTTGTAATATGGGCCTAAGTGTTCTGGCCCATTAGGGTTGTCTTATGTCCTGTACGCTTCCCTGTTCTCCTATTTATAGGAGCAGGGTTTCTCCTATCTAATACATCGACTAGCCGATTTTTACTATTAAACAATAGGCAATGGGACCCAATTTCACGAAAGTTTTGACCCTAGGTGCAAAATTTCGCCAAACATGGGGAAATTTTGCTGCAAAAATCCAAGTTTGGGCTGTAATTTTGCCAAATGGCACAAAAACACAACTTAAATTTTGAGAAATTTGTTCTAAAGGCGGCTAATACTACTACTTGGGTATTTTGGCATTTTTTTTGAATCTCTTGCTTCAAAGGCTATTTTTCTTAATTCCAAGATATGTTTCCCTTATCCCTAAACCTTCTATACATTACCTTCATCAATTTCTGTCTTCTACAGAGATTTAGAGAAATACTCTGAAAATAACAAAGTTCTTTCTTGGATCTATTTATAAATGTCCCATGCAACCTAGTTACTAACACTAGACTTATACAAGTTGTAGTTCATAAGTTTGTAACTTGTAGCTATACTTTTTTATTCGATGTTGTAACTTGGAAGTTTTAAACAGTCTTAACTGTCTAGCAGACTTCACATTTCTGTTCATTTGTGCACTCACTCATCAGGACATGGATCCCACCTTGACCTCTAAACTTATAAATTTGGTATATATTCTAGTGTGTTTATGTCTAAACATTGTGTTTGCAAAACTTAATAACTTAATTCCTTCATTTTGCCATTAGAATTCTGTCGAAATTGTTCAGCTTCCTTCACTTACAAATGTGGGAGACGCCACCCCCGCATATCCAATATGAAATATTATTGCATATTTGGGTAGATCTTGGCGTTTAGATCGTTCTGGTAAATTCTCATGATTTTGTTTGCTTATTTGGTTGCCGAAACCATTAGGGCCGTAAATATCAAAATTTCAGCCGAAATTTCTGTTTCTGGGCCATCAGATACTGCATTGTAATCGGACATTTAATTCTATGATGTGAACGGACTAGGTGTGTGTCGTCGGTACACTTGTGGGTTATCCAGCCTGACTCTCTTTCTCCCCCTCTCACGCGCAGACACAACAGTAGCAACAACAATAGAAACAACAGCAACAACAACAACAACAACAAAACATGTAAAGACATGCATTTTTGTATGCGTAATGAAATTGCCATGTCCCTTGTGCGTAACATGCTAGTATGAAAAGGCTACTACACTTATCAAAACCCGTCCAACTAGGTAGTTCAGAACTTCAGAGCCTGGTGTCTATGATATCTAGCTCTGGATCCTACAAAGGACAGCTCAATAAAGCCTAATAATCTTTCGCATCCTACCTTATACATTGATGCTGAGCAAAGTTGAAAAAAGAATGTTTAAATATAATGCTCTTCTGATTGTGCATACTAGTTTTTGTTTATAGTTCTATAAATGTGGAAGTGTTGTACATTTTCCTCAAAAAGTTAATATTGCAGTTGTATCTTATATATTTTGGCTTACGTCTTGGGAGTTCAAATTAGTAACCTTCTAGCTTTTGCTTTAGGAATTGCATTGGCTTCATATATTCCTGCAGTGCAGTCTGCTTTATCACGCATTCTCGGTGCTGCTGCTCCACAGGGATCTGGTGCTCGTGAAAATCGTCGTCAATGCCTTAAAGTATTTGCTATTTATTTTGATTTCATCCCTTTGGACTGTTTGTAATTTGGAATTCTCACGAGTCAGACTTTGTGCAGGTTCTGAAAATATGGATTGACAGAAATATTATGCCAGAAACCATTCTTCGTCGTCACATCAGTGATATTGAGGCCCCTAATGATGATACAATACTGGGGGTTGTGCTGCGACGGCCTACTAGAGCTGAACGTTCTGTTGATGATCCTATAAGAGAAATGGATGGAATTTTTGTTGATGAATATGGAAGGTATGAATTTTTTCTAATTCACATCTTTGCTCTAATCAAACTCTCTCTCTCTCTCTCTCCCCCCACTTTCACACAGTTGATTCCAATAGATAGATCTAGCTTAACTGGAAGCCCCTGTATCTTGGGCTTGTGGAGATGAGTGAAACAATTTGTCCTCCTTAAATTGGTTGACTGTTTGCTCTATCCTGGTTTTGGGTGGGAATGAACGAGTGAGAATCTAACTGGAAAATGACAATACACTTTCTATCTGGCTCACGGGTAGTGGGGACTTTTATTTGCTTGCAGTGTTAGCTGTTGCCTTCCCTCAGTGATTTTGAGGGGAGAGCTCAAGGTCTTGATCCTATGGTTCACCTTTTTCTCTATCTCGGTTTTTGGGGAAAATGAAAAAGTTTTTTCTCAAGTATAATATCACTGTTCCGCACAAACTTTTGATCACTATTCCAAATGTTATATATTTCTGTTCTGAACATTCTATGTCGTTCCGAGTATTCTGTCATATATTGACTTTAGACCTGTTTTGAATTATATCATCGATGGTGGTCGGAATTCCTTTGAAATTTTATACTTCTCATCTATGCTGAGCTTATAATAGAAAATCTGTATACTATTCGATATTCATATTTGTTCTTCGTACATTTTTTTTTTCTTTGGGGGGGTGTGTAGTGGAAGCTGTAACTTAAAATTACGAACAATGCTCCCTTTCATGTTATGACAATGGAAGTGTCTGTCAACTAATCATTATGAGCATGGGCTTTGTTGAATGTCCGAACTAAGCGAAATTGCTGAGTTATATTCATTCAGTTTATTTGATCCATTCGAGCAATGAGTTCACATTTTCTGTTTTGGCTATTTTCTATGCTTGCTTTTATACAATAGTATGCTGGAAATATATCATCACAGGTGACCAATGTTTCCGATAGCTATGTTTATATCCATTTTCTTTTGAGATCACCCATTGGATGCATAAAACCCTTGGCCGCTAGGTCATCAAAGTGGCTAGGAGACATACCCCTGGTTGATGTGCCTAGCTAGCCATCTAGGTGCTTCTGTTTGTTTGGTTTTTATCTGGATAAATTTAACTTGAATTACATGTAGTTCTGAAATCGTTTAGTAACAAAACTTTTTGGTTTTCTCTAAAATGCTTAGATATGCATAAAATGTGTATAAACATGTACCTATATTCGAAACTGACTTGTAAATCGGGACTAAACTGACTGATCTGCATTATGCCCAATCGAAGCTTCTCAAAGCAGCCGTGAACATCTAAATTTGCTCCAATATGATGTAAAGCTATCGAAATAGTACCTGATTGGCTTAAATGAGGCCTAAAATCACCTCAATCAAATTGAAAAGTGCCAAGCTTACTAATTCATAATTAGGCTCATTAAATCTGAGCTAGGCTGACCTAAATTAGGAGCGCCTAGGTGCCTTGGCCCATATTCAGTCTGTTCAGGCCATAAATGAACCCACACCTACTTTTTGGACCCCTTTCCAACACTAAGGGTGCCTAGGTGTGTGCTTGGAAGTGGAGTCTAGGTGAGGGCTGGGGGGGTTGAATAGACTCCATTAGACTTTATATGAATTTCAATCCAAACAAACCTGTAATTGCAATTTGTTTAACAACTTTATGAAAGGGAAGGAATAAGATCCATAATGAACACATGATTATACACCGTTAGGTAATCACTAAGAAGACCTACGTCTGCTCCTGGTTGGCTTTTCAACCACATGATTTGGTAAACAATCTTTAATTCTAGTTGCTAGTAGTACATGCATGACTTATAAAACAAACAACAAGAAATAGAATATTAGACAATTTTCTCCCTTTGGGAGTATTGATATATATGATTTATGCTATTTGTGCTTTAGACTATCTTTTGCTATTCCTTTTATCCAAGATCTATTGCTCCTGTTTTTCACCTACTCTCTTTATCCTGTAAAACAGAGCAAGGAAGAAAATGTCCAATTTCGATGCCGTTTCGGTGGCCACAGAAACAAAAATTTCGACAGAAATTTCGATAAATGTGTTCCTGGCGTTTCGATGGCAAATTAAACAAATTAATTTATGAAATTATACCAAAACGATCTATTAGTGTAGATCTACTCAAATATGTAATAATATTTCATATTGGATATGTGGGGGGTGGGGTCTTGACATATTTTAGTGAATGACCCTGAACTGTTTCGATGGGGATTTTTTATGTTAATTTTCAATGGTGAAATCAATGAATTAAGTCATTATAGTTTCCAAGCACAATATCTAGACTTAAAAACACAAAACTGTGCAAAAAAATATGCTTTAGGTAGTACATAGTATATGAAAACGTAGAAAAAAATCGATGATCTGCCTGCTTCGAGAGTATATGAAAACGTAGAAAAAAATCGATGATCTGCCTGCTTCGAGAGTTTTGTCAGTCATTTTCGACGTCCGATTGCCACAAAAACAGAAATTTCGTCGAAATTTTCAACATTGAAACAGAGTGTCTTTTAATTGCTTTAGACACGTCAAATAGACATTGCTTAATTTATATGGCATCAAACGATTACGATCCACATTAGTTCCCCCAATCTAACCCTACATTTCCCTCCATACCCGCCGCCGCCTCCCATCTCCTTCCCTCTCTTGCCTGTCGTCACCCCTCCCCTCCCTTCGCCGCCCCTCCCCTCTCCTGCCACAACAAGACCCCTCCCTTGCCTCTCTTGGCCGCTGACCTTCTCCCTCCTTTCCTCTCCCTCCCCTCCTTGCCACCACCCTCCCCTCCTTGCCGCTACCCCCTCCCTGTTGCCACAGTACCCCTCCACTTTTACCTTGCCCACCTCTCCCTACTGCCACCGACCATCTTTTGCCATCTCCAACCTTCCTCCATTACTCTCTCCTCCAACATCCATCTATTATGCACCCTTCCAAAAATAGCCCGTTGGCTGGTCAGGTGGTGCTCTTCGTCTTCTGCCTTACGCCACACGGTGAATTTGAATCTCGTTGTGGTGTACACCCCTTTGTGGGTTCATATTATCCATTTGATCCAGATCATCTATTGATGACGCTATTTAGTGTGCCGTGTCACACTACCTCTTCTTCCGCTTTTGTGTGCTTCACCTCAACTTAACCCATGCCATTTGTTGTTACAACTATAAAATTGGATGGCTCCAACTACCATCTATAGTCGACTTCTTTTGAAACTTTATGTAAGCCCAAGGGTGGTATTCTCATCTCACTTATGACACACCAACACCTCCTGTTGCAATGATTGATGAAAAAGCCAAACAAGCCCATGCTCAGTGGATTAAGACGACTCGATTGTGATGACTTGCATGGCTAACATCACCGAACCAAAGATTAGTCAATCTCTCCTTTGCCTCTAGACAACCAAGGCCATGTGGGATCAACGCTTACATATGTGCTCTCACCAACAGAATCTGAAAAAGGTGTTCGAGATATACAAGAATCTAGCCAAAAAAAGAACACAAATGATGGATTTGTGGAGGATTATTACAACATGTGTTTGGTTCTTTGGGATGAAGACGAGGTTTATTATCCTCTGTTTTTAGATATATTAAAGCGGTCCAATGGCAACATAGTGAACTTCAATTGGTTCAGTTTTGGCTGGTGTACCCAATACCTTTTCTAGGGTCATATCAGATCTTAATCAACGATCTCTTGCCTACTCTATAGGATGTACTCAAGAGTCTAGTGGCTTCCATCCATGTCATCCCTACCCTCTGCATCTTCTGACAATTCTGCCCTTGTTCTTTGTTGTGGTGACTCTGGCTGAGCTCTTGATTGGGGACGCGGTCGAGGTCGTTCTTTTGAAGGTTCTGGATATGGTTCTCTTCCAAGTGGATTTGGACGCGGACAACCTCCTCCAAGAAATAGATATTGTAACTTCTGTGGTTGTACCAACCACTGCAAAGATTGTTGCTGGGCTAAACATGGTGAGCCTACATGGGCAAACCAACTCACCATTGACACTTCCGAAGATCCATCCACTATTGCCTTTGTTACTGCTGAGTGGATCCATTCTGAGTTTGATAAACTCCTTCAAGCATGACTTGCCTTCACAAACTACTAATTAAGACAATAATTCTTCAGCTACTTATAGTAAAAATAAATGGGTTATTTACTCAATGCATCTTCTCATATATCAGATTGCTCTGACTTATTTTCTAACCTGACTAAAACAACTAAAGCTCCAATTATAGTGGCAGATGGAATTTAGACTCCTATGTAAGTCATTGGGAATATTTCTCTATCTCATAATATACCTTTGAAATTTGTGTTATATGTTGCAAGATTTTCTTTGAATCTTTTATTAGTGAGTAAAGCTGTTAAGACTTAAGAGGCTTAGGTCTTCTATCCATAGTTGTCCATGCTTTAGCTTAGACTCCGCCTAGGCTCTAGGTGGACTGCCTTCATTGGATATTTACAACGATATATCGGTTAGATGGTACGATTGAACGATTGAAAGTCCGCCTAGTTGCAAATGAATATACTTAAAACTTATGGAGTCACTTATTTTGAAACTTCCTCTTATATTGCTAGGATAAATTTTGTTAGGGTCCTTACCTCTGTTGCCGTCAATCATGATTGGCCGTTTCATCAACTTGATGTCAAAAATGCTATTTTATATGTATACCTGCACGAAGAGTATATGGAGCAACCTCACTAGTGTTGTTTCTCATAGGGAGTGTTCCAAAGTTTGTAGACTTTACAAAGGCATCTATGATCTAAAGCAAAGCCTAAGAGCGTAGTTTGGCAAATTAAGCCAAATTCTCCTTAAATTTAACTTTAGACACTCTCAGTCTGATCATTTTGTGTTCATAAGAAAGACTACTTCATGGCTTTATATGTTGATTGTGTATGCAGATGAGATTATCTTATTTGGAAGCGACATAGAGCGTATTTAAGCAACTAAAAGATACCTTTCGAACGAACTAGGGAAACTCTGGTATTTCGGGGAAAAGGATTCCCAGTCTTCTTTTGGCATTTGTCTCACAACACAAGTATGTCCTTGATCTCTTAAAAGAAATATGCATGCTTGGAATTAAGCCCACAAGTACCCCTTTGGATCTCAATACACGTTAGGCTGATTAGTTAGTCATCTCCACCTTATCATGATAACCATCAATATAGAAGATTGGTTGGTAAGATGATTTTTCTCACTGTCAATAGAGTTACCATTTCTTCTGCTGTAGCACTTGTTAGTGGGTGTCTGGATAAACCTTGACAATGTTATTGGGATGTTGTTTGGCACAATCTTAAATATCTGAAGAATTCTTTAGGGAAAGGGTTAATATACAGGAGACATGAACACTGTAAACTCAATGGTTACTATGATTCAAACTATGTTGGTAATAGAAGTGATAGAAAGTCCACCTCTGGCTATTGTAGTTCTGATGGAGGAGCAGTAAGAAATAGACCGTTGTTGCTCGGTCTAGTGTTGAAGTTGAGTATAGAGCAATGACTCAGACTACATGTGAACTATTGTGCGTCTAGTGACTCGTCAATGAATTTGATGTATATGATCCAAAACCTATTTTTATGTTTCTCAACAACAAAGACTCCATTTTTATTGCTAGTATGCGACCTTTCATGAGCACACCAACCACAGAGAGTTGGATTGCCACTTTGTCTTGGTATCTGTTATGTTAGGTCACATTTCCACTGCTTTTAGCTGGACACAAGTTCAGATTGCTGATATCTTCATAAAGCCGCTTGAAAAATCTAGATTTGTTACTCTGGTGGACAAACTGGGCATGCACCGCATCTATGCTCCCGCTTGAGGAGTATTGATATATATGCTTTATGCTGTTTGTGCTTTAGACTTATCTTTGTCTTTTGCTTTTCCTTTTATCCAATATGTACTGTTTTCGTTTTTTGCCTACTCTCTTATCCTATAAAAGAGAATGCTTTGTAATTGTTTTAGACACATTAAACAAACATTGCTTTATTTATAAGGAGAACACCAACTTTGTTTCCTTATACTGTCCTGCTGGAAACCACCAATCTCCTTTGGTTGTCGCCGACGAGAGATCACCACCTATCGTCCTTTGACTAGCCACAAAGTATCACCAACACTTTTATCAGGTTGCTGCTTCTTGAAGCACCTCTACAATTCTCACGACAAAGTGAATGGAGATGGGAAGAAAATAGTACAAAGTAAAGCACACAAATGTTGCTGTAGAGCTTCTCTACAAGATCAAAATCTTGTTTGGGAGAAGCTCGAACTTGAGCACTATATGATCACTGAGACAAACTATTTAAGCAGTTTCTCAAAGATTTTTATTGTCCAAGTATGTGTAAAATGGTTCTATATAGCCCCTATATATAACAGTAAGTTAGGGAATGGCTAGAGGACTCTCTGGGAGTGTCAATGGTCAATATATTTGTTGGGTTAGTACGCAACAACTGCACTAGCCTAACTGGTGCATTAAACATGATGTTTCGTTCTAATTAGATACATTTTGGCCGAACAGTGACTTCGACCGAAGGTATAGGAAGGTGTAACATGTTTGTACAACTAGGAATTAAATAAATAAATGATTTGACCCCCATCAAATGAACTGGGACTTTTGCCGAGATGCTACGCGGTCAAACTCACAAGTGACAACTAAACTATAGGTTGGCTGACCTTCATCTGCTCGAACTAAGAGTTTGATCGAAAATCTTCATGAATTGAAAGAAAGTCTCTAAAGAGATATGTTATGTTTACCGATTACATGTGCTCTACTTGTTACTTGTGTTATTTATCTCATATTGCCTAGTTGTGTTATTGTTTTATTCTCTTGTCTTATAAAAGAGAAGGCATTGTACTCCTTTTTACTCACTTAATAGAAAAGACTATTCTCTATATGGCATCAGACGACTACGACCCCCCTAACCCCTCCACCCTAATGCTTCCCCTCCCACCTTAACACCAGCCGCCGCCCCTCTCACCCTAGCCGCCGCCACCTCCCTAACCCTACTGCCCGCCCCGTCCACCCACCTTCCCTTCCCACCGTCCTCCCTCTCTCTCCACCCCGCCTCCACCAGCCCACCCTCTCGCCACCTCCACCCCCCCTCTCAACAACCCGCCGCGAACCTCCCCACGCTGCTGACGCCACCCACCTTTAGCCTGCCGCCTCCCTAATCCACCACAACAACCCACCATCCCTTTTCTCCACCCCAAAAATCCCTCCTCTCCGCTTCCCTTCTCTCGTCCTCCATCTTTGCCCCTTGCCCCACCGCTTCGTTAATCCCTTCCATCTCCTTCCTTCTACGTCTTTCGGTGTCTTTTCTAATATAACACGTTGACAATACTTCTTTCTTGCCTGTGCCTCATCGTGGAGCAACTCTCTCAATATGATGGCGTAGGTCTATTTACAATCTATATTGTCCCTTTTTGCGGGTTTCTAAGATTTGATGTGTTAGATCTACTGCTGCCCTCTTCTGCCCCGATGCTGGTTTTGTGAGATCTACTGATTTCGGCTGACTTCTGCTTGTGCATATGAGTACTCTAGCTATCTCCTGCCTTCTGGCTTTTACTGTCTTCTGATATCTGCTGTTGCTTTCTGCCCCACCCACTGACTTGTGAATTATGAAATATGCTGAGCCTCGTCGTTTTCTGTGTCACCATGATGAAATTTGATGGCTCCAATTACCGCCTCTGGTCGACATCTTTTATTTTGGATGTGAACGCACAATGTTGCTATTCACATATCACCACCGACCCTCAACCTGCTCTTGATGCCACAGTGGATAATAAGACCAAGCAAGCATACTCACAATGGACTAAAGATGACTCGACCACTCAGGTGTTATGTCTTGGATTGTTAATAGCACCGAGCCACATATCAATCAGTTTGATGCTAAGGCTATGTGGGATCAACTTTCCCATGTCTACTCCCATCAACAAAACCCCAAGGAGGTGTTTGAGATTTTCAAGAACTTGGCAAAGAAGGAATTCTCGCCTGATGCGTTTGTTGAAGATTACTACAATCAGTGCTCTGCTCTCTGGAATGGATACAAAATCTACCATCCTTTGTCTGCTGATATCAAGGAAACTCAACGTCACCGCAATGAACTCTAACTTGTCCAGTTTTTTGCTGGACTCCCTTCCTCGTTTTCTGGAGTAGTTGACCAAATTCTCTCTAGTGATCCTCAGCCTACTCTTACAGATGTGCTTAAACGTGTTCAATGTATACCATCCGTAACTTCTATTCGTACTATGGAACACCCTGCTCTTGTTGTACGCTCTGTAGATCCTGGTAACGACTGTGGCCGTGGTCGTGGACTTGGTCGTGGTGGACGTCACCCTCCTAACTTGGGTCATACTTCTTCTTCACAGGGTTGCGGTCAGCCCGTTGGCCCCACTTTTGCAATTTCTATGGCCGTGACAATTATTATGAAGACCGATGCTGGATCAAGAATGACAAGCCTGCTTGGGCTAACCAGGTCACCTGTGATGCGTGTGAAGATTCTGCTGCTACTAAACACACCCCCGCTCAACCTCTATGCCTGGATTTGGTCCGAGTTTGAGAAGCTCTTCCAAGAGCGCATGTCCAATCTACCATCTACTTCAAAGGCTGGCTCGTATGCCTTGCTTGCTGCTCCATCTATTGGTAAAAATAAATGGTGTATTGACTCAGGTGCTTTGGTCCATATGGCCGACAACTCTGATTTATTTTCTACTCTAACAAGATCCATTTGTCTCCCTCCGTTAACGGTAGCTAATGACTCAAACATCTGTCTATGGCATTGAGACGATTCCTTTATTTTGAAATATGCATATGCAATCTGTCTTATATGTTCTGAGATTTCCTATTAATCTACTTTCTGTTAGTAAAATTGTGAAGTGCCTTCAGTGCTCTATTACGTTTGACCCTTCGGGTTGTATTTTTTAGGATCCATGAACAAAGACGAGGATTGGTTTGGGCCATGAGGGATCAGATGGGCTCTACTACCTAGATGGACCGACATCAGTGACTGCTATGCTATCAACATTTGTGACCGGGATTTAGTGGCATTACTGCCTTGGCCACCCGTCTGCTTCTAAGTTGAAACATTTATTTTCTACTTAACTGATAAGAGTTTTTCCTCCGAATCTTGCCAATATGGCAAACAAACTAGGTCTGACTTTCTTGCAAAGAAAGAAATTGGTTCAAAATGCACTTTTGATATTGTTCATGCTCATATATGGGGTCCCTGTTCTATTGCAAGTCATTCTGGTGTTAGATATTTTATGACTTTCGTTGACGACTTTTCTCGAGCTACATGGTTATTTTTACTTAAAGATCACAACACTGTTATGGACAACATCACCACCTTTTTTTTCTTCTTCTGAAATTAGAACTCATTTCAATAAACCCATTAAAAACCTTTTGCACCGACAATGCTCTTGAGTTCATGCAAAAATCGGGTTTAATGGGTGCTTACAATGTAGACTATTTTGAGAGCTTTTCTCCAGTAGCTCAACTCAATTCTGTTTGTGTCCTCAAATCTGTTGTTTTCAACAAAGATTGGCCTTCATTTCAGCTGGATGTCAAGAACACATTTCTTCATGGAGACTTGCAGGAAGAGGTTTACATGGAGCAACCGCCTGGCTTTGTTGCTTAGGGGGAGTATTCTTCGCGTGTTTGCACACTGCAAAAAGTAATTTATGGCCTAAAACAAAGCCCTCACGCCTTGTTTGACAAACTCAGTCAGATTCTCATCAAATTTGGCTTTCATCGTTCTCATTCCGATCACTCAATATTTATCTGGAAAATTGTGACTAGTCTGGTCATTCTTATTGTTAATGTAGATGACATAATATTATCTGGAAGTGACACCTCTAACATTCATGCTATAAAAACATATCTACAACAACATTTTGTCACCAAGGATCTTGGTAAACTGAGATATTTCTTAGGCATTGAAGTATCTAGATCATCTGCAGGTAAATGTCTCTCCCAACGCAAATATGTTCTAGATCTCTTGCAGGAGACGTGTATGCTTGGATGCAAGCCAGGTAACACCCCTCTAGACCCAAACATTGATTGGGAGGATGGATCTTCCCCACCTTATGCTGACAACCACCAATTCAGGCGATTGCTTGGTAAGCTCATTTATCATACTGTCACGAGAGCTGATCTTACCGTTGTTGTCAGGTTTGTAAGCAAGTACCTTGATAAACCCCAAGATGGTCATTAGGATGCTGTCTGTCACATTCTGAGATATCTCAAAAGTTCTCCAGGAAAAGATCTTATTGTACAAGAAACATGGCCATTGCAATCTTTCTGGTTTCTCAGACTCATTATGCAAGGAGTAGATGTGATCGGAAATCTACATATGGATACTGCACCTTTGTGGAAGGCAACCTAGTTACGCGGCGTAGCAAAAAGTAGACAGTGGTAGCCAAATCAAGTGCATAGGCAAAATATCGTGCTATGGCTCACAGTGCATGCGAACTTTTGTGGGTTCAAAGCCTTCTCAAAGAATTTGATACATATGATTCTAGTCCGATTCCGATGTTCTGTGACAACAAAACCTCTATTTTTATTGCGAGCAACCCTACCTTTCATGAGCGCACAAAGCATATCGAGGTAGACTGTCACTTTGTTCGGGAATCTGTTCTTTCTGGCCGCATCTATAGTCCATATCTCAGTACTGAAAAGCAAGTGACATACATCATCGCCAAGATTCTATCTAAAGCTCGATTCATGACTCTAGTGGACAAGCTGGGCATGTTCGACATCTATGCTCCAGCTTTAAGGGGAGTAAAGGTATATCTTATATTTACTAATTACCTGTCCTCTACTTGTTAGCTGTTGTGTTATTTATCTCATATTGCCTAGCTGTGTTATTGCTTTGAGACTACAAATGTAAGTCAATTGGTGGGTCCCTCAACACAAGCCTATTTATGTGCTGTTCTGACTCATATGTTCCTGAAACACTTATGTTGTGTTCGGCAAGGCGTCTGCGTTTGCCTGGGCAGCGGTCAAAGCTGATGTGAAGCTACGGGCAGGAGGGAAACGCTGTTTCCAAACACCGGTTACTGGCCATGTTCTTCTGCTGTTATATTTTACGCACTGAGCGATGACCCAACACCTGAAACCCATCGCAGGTTTTTCTCCCGATTACCTGCCAGCGATGAAATGAAGAGCGACGGGATGAAACATGTTCCCAAACGATACATTAGTAGAGAAGTTAAAAAAGCAAACACTTTAAGAAAATATGTTACTCATCAAAATAGGTGTTCCAATATGCCCTTGAACAACACATGTCAGAAGGGTTGTGGTCTATATTCTTTTGCAGATTTGCTTGACTGATACAGAACATACTGCTCATTTCTGGCTATACATGCTAAATTTTCTCTGGTAGTTCCATCAATTCTTGTAACTGATGCTCAGATTATATTTTGAACCTTATCATTTGAACCAAATTGAGGTTTTTTAAATCTTTTGCTTTGTGGTTGTCTTTAGCACACTGCTCACTTTAGACATAATAATTATAGTATGTATATTTTAAAATGAACCTTTTTGTAGCTAAGGAGTAACTCAAGGTAAGTTAGCAAGCTGTGGTGTCGCTGTGGCCTTGGAAATTTGCAACATACATGTAGTTTTGCATAAATTCAAGATTTACAGTTTTGCTTTTGACTGAATCGAGCTATGTAAATTCCTCTGATTTAAACCATCCTTTTAATTGTTGCATCTACAACTGCCGTAAAAATGTTACAACATTCAAACTCGCAATTTCTACAAAGCTAGTTCAATGGTTCTTTAAGATGCTTGTTAAATGACAAGAAGGATATTTTGCAAGTAGGATAAAGGTTGGTGTCTTACTGTCTTATTTTGTGAATTGACAAGTAATGTCTTACTTTGGTGGTCTGTGCACTTAGATTTCTTAGTAGACTTTGCCATTCGATTGTGCTGGTTTCATAAAGTGCAGATACAAAGTAGTCGATATAGAAGTATAACTCAAAGATTGTTTTTCCTATATTTAAACAGCAATGCTACATTCGAAATGCCGGCACTATTTTCATCCAATGTATTCGAAGATGAAGAGTTCTGTAGACCTTTACCAAAAGATGCCGATAACACACTAATTGATGCCAAGACTGATACAGACGACCCGGTTTCCAATGTAGCTGCAAATGACAGCCAGATGCCAATTGCAGAGGCTTTGGATGGTGAGCATTCTGTGGAAGATGTAACCTTGGAGCAAGAGAAACTTACATGTGTTGAAACTAGCCCCTTCAAGCCAGAACATCCCGAGGAGAATTTTGAGCCCACTGATTCTCCCTCGCTTCTCATACGCTCTCCGCCTTTACCTTCTGATTCTCCCCCTTCAACTCCACCACTGCCTCCTTCCCCGCCACCTCCCTCACCACCCCCTCCTCCAGCATCATCACCATCACCCCCACCTCCACCGTCATCCCCGGCGCCCCCACCCCCTCCGCCACCACCACCTCCCTCCTTACCCCCTCCAACAGTTCCTCCTCAAGTTGCACAGCCATCTTCTCAACCAATTATGTATCAGCATTCACTTCCTCAAGAATACTCTTGGATGCCCAATGTAAGTCTGTTTATTGTTTGGTATTTATTATTGTTTGTTTGAATAGAATATTTAATAATTTGAATCAATATTGCGTTAGTAATCTTAACATTGCATATCACTTTGTTTCATATGAATTTAGATATAAGGAAGCCATCTTGAAGGTAAGGAAATTAAGTACAGGGGCAACCTGATCCATCCTAAGCCCCCTTGATCCCCTCAATTAATCGTGCTGGAAATACATTAATCATATAGTGTATTGACTGCAATTTGTATCCCTGTTTGATAAAGAGCATTAGCATGATAAAGTGCATAGTAGCTTCTTTTTCTAAAACCAGAGCTAAACCTAATGTTTCTTGGACTAAACTGACACTGGCCACCATAACATACACGTATTTGTATAAGTATTTGAAGGAGGTTCAATGCTTTCTCCAATATGCTGTGGTCATCTCATATTTTCATTCTTAATTTATGAATGAGCAATAAGTGGATCATATCTAGGCTCATTGTCTAACATTGTGAAATAGAAAATGTTCTAATTCACTAAAAGATCATATTTACTTTCTAATATAAAATAATAAACATGTATCATTTTTTTGAAAAAAAATATAAAGAGGAGCCATTTGTTGATTAATGAAATTGTGATATGCAGAAAATGCTAAAGTAAGCGCCATAATAAAACTGACACTTCTGCATCTTTTTTGCAGGGAAACCAGTTGGTCCAGGTATCTGGTAATACTTCTCTTCATGGTCAGAATATCATGCCTGTCAGGGGTGAATCGGTTTCACAACCATCGGGTGGCATTGTGACAGGACAACCCGGTATTCATTCTGCTGGGTTTAATCCCATAATGACCCATCAGGCTGCTGATATTTGCCGGCAAATTCAATCAGGATTGCTTTTCCAACAGAGGCCCTACCAATTGAATGTCCCTGCTCAGTTGCCAGCAAATATTCCCCTTCCTGCTGTCCAAATGGCGCCAAACCTTGGCATCCCACCCCAGGCATTATCAAGCAATTTTTCGTATGCAAAGCCAGTAGTTCAGTTGCATTCGCAGCAACAATATCCCTTATTCTCGTTGCCATCTCATGCTAGTGGTCAAAAGCAGAATGCTGGGGAAAATCATCAGCAAGGTTTTTGGGCACCTGGAGGCGGATCAGTTTTGTCAAGTGATGCCACATTTGTACAGGATGGTACGAAACGTTTTTACTTTTATGTTTTGTTAAGCTTCTAAGCTCATATTTACACCTGTTAATAATTTTCTATTAGAAGCCATGAGATCTGTAGACAGTTTATTCTTTTCTTTTTTCGTGCATGCAAAATTCACCCATCATAAATTTAAATTTAATATCGGTGTGTTTCTAAGTTGTCAAGGCGGCTAGGCGGTGGTTCTCAGCCAGGGGGCGCCTAGCCCGCCTAGGCTTTTTTTTGTTTATTTTTCAGTCACATATTAATATTATTGTAGATATGATACTACATTCAGTTTTGTAACTATTGTCCATTAATGTAGTTATAGGCCTGATTTCAATTGATAACTATCGGAGGATCATGGGGAAGATAATTAAGAGAAGAAAGGAAAAGGGAACAACAGGAGAAAGAATGTAGGACTGTTAGGAGAAAAAAGACTGTATGTTAGAAGTTGTGCAGGTAGGAGTTAGAAAAAGAAACACAATACTAGTAGGAATATGAGGAGACATGAAGGAGGAGGAAGTTAGGAAAATATAATCAACAGAAGTAGTAGCGGGAGCTGTGGGAGGAGGAACCGTAGGGGGAGGAGGAAGAGGTTCAGAAAAATAAATGGAAACATGCAAAAAAACAGTAGCTGTAAGAGGAGATTTATGAGGAAGAAGTCAAGAAGAGAAGAAACAAAGAGGAGATTTGACTTGATAACTATAGGGGTATCAGGGGGAAGAGAATTAAGAGGAGAAAGAAAAAGGAAATAACAATAGGTGGAAGATAAGTAGGAATTCTAGGAGAAAGAAGATTGTATGGTATAAATTGTGCAAGGAGTAGGAGGAGAGGAAGTTTAGCAAAAAAATAATAAACAAAAATAGCAAAAGAAGCTATGGGAGGAGGAACTGTAGGAGGAGAAAGAAGAGGTCCGGAAGAATAAACAAAAACAAGCAGAAAACAGTAGATGTGGGAGGAGAATTATGAGGAAGAAGTCAGAAAAAGAAGAAGAAAAATGTAAAAAGTGTCAGTAGATGTGGGAGCAGGAGACATAGTATAAGTCTGAAATAAGATGCATGCGCAGGGCAGGAGGGGAAATGGTAGCATGAATAAGTTACTACAAATTAAGACAAAGAAACTGTAGGATTTAGGAATAGGAAATGCAAGAGAAAGCATAAAAAAGAAAAGAAAACCAAAAGAAGTATATGAGACATTGAAGAAAGTTAACTTTTTTAAACAAACAACAAAATGGGGACTTACATGTGTGCAACAGTTGCAGCAGGAGTGCCTAGGCTGACCGCCTAGGTGACCGCCCAGCCGCCTAGAATGCCTAGTCCCACCCCCAACTCAGCTATGGTCCCTGGGCGCCTAGATTTGGAAGACCTATAGAGTGCCTAGGCGCCTGCCTTGATAACTATGGTGTGTTTAAAAATAAGCTATTATCTGCTTTGACCAAGAGCTTGCTGCAAATTTAGTGCTAATATTTATCCTCTAGGCTCCCTTTTGGTTATAGATGAGTAGTTTTGCAAAATCTGCTTTGCACCTTGTACCAGACTATCAGTGCACAATATCTTTTCACAAAATGTAAGGTCCTTGAGGGCAGTGATCGTGCCCCGATGGGGTGATCAGACTTTAAATTTATAACCTAAAACCTTCAAGGACCCCCACAACTTTATTACGGGGTCGAAGTAGATTCGGGGTCGAACACATGAACGTGAGGACGTTTAGGATGCTTAAGATCTCGGTCTTAAGTCAGTTAAGCCAATCCGATAGTCGATAAAAGTATGGAACTAAAACTAGTCTAGCAGGTTGTCACGGAATAAAACAAAACAAAGAAAAGAAAACAAAACAGAGTCCGTCAGATTCTACTAATCAGGGAGAAGGAGTTCTTGGCTATGTAATCGCAAGTTGGGCAATCTATGCACTTGTTCTCGGGCGTAGACAACCCTCAACACCTCAGTAAGCAACCTACATCCAAACATGGTACATACTGTGGTATCTGTTCCTGGGGGATCATCCCACTCGCTTTCGCGAAGCGTGACTAAAACCCATCAATGCTAGGAAACCTCTCTCGAGGATGATAAATCAACACCGTAGAATATTGTAGATACCCTCTCTAGTCTAAAATATTCTGAGGTGGTAGGAACAAGTGTGATCTGGGCAGAACCTGGTAGTCGGCCCGACCGTGCCAGACTGGGCTCGGTCGTGCCCAGGTCTACAGTTCTGCACAGATCACCTTGAAACATCCTCTTTTCAAATTCCGATCCAAACTACCTTCTCTTATCTATTTCTACAATGAATCTTTCAATATAGGCAGAAATAGAAGTTCAAGCAAAAAAGAGATCAACCAAACTAGCAATCATTACCAGAAAGAGAAGATAGAACAGAAAACGTACTAGATCTGAAATAAAACTGCGTGCTTAAGGTAAAATTACATAAAATGCCCAAAATGGGATACATAGCCAAGAAAGAGCCGAACTAGCCATAAACAAACATAGTTGGCACCGAACAAAGATGGAAGAACATTATTGTACAAAAACAAAGGAGAACAATAGAAGAAAGGAGAAGATCAAGAGATTTAGCCCGTAGAGGAGAAGTGGCTTTCGCTCCTTAGCCTCCGTATGGGCCAGATCTCGTCTTTGGGTCATCTTCCTTGTTCTTCTGGACTCCTTGGCCTCCTTTCTCTTCAATTCCGCCCCAAATAGCAGCTTGGTGGACGTATGGAGGTGGAAGATAGATGAGAATGGTAGGAAGTAGGTGAATGGTGATGGAAAAATGACCGTGGATGGAAGCAACTGAAAAGACGGGCATAGGATGAGCACTTTCAACTTTTCGGTTCTCAGAACTCTCCCACGAGGCTCTGGGAACCAAGAATGTGTGGAACCACAAGGTGGAACCATAAAAATCTCCCGAACCCCTCTCCAAGTAGCAAGTGGTCTGTATTTATAGGCGAAGGCGGAAGACGGTCGCAACACCAGTCTCGGTCGCTACCCTGGTCTCATAGTTATCAAAACCGAACCGAACCGGCCGGTTCAACCGGTTGAACCGGGAACCGGTCAGTTCAGCGATTCGGTCCCAGCTCAGACCCGCAATTGTAGTCTGACCGCCCAATAACCGGCGACCCAGCCGATTCCGCCGGTGAACCAGCAAACCGATCGAGTTTTGCCCAACCGGCCGGTCAGTTCTCACTCGCATATCCGCGCCCGCGTTACCAATCCGTGGAAGCAAATCAGTTCCTCGCTCGGCCAGACCCCCGACCCTGACCTTTCACAGCACCAGCGGCTCAGCCCTAGCTGGGCAGGAGCACCGGGAGGCGACGCCGGCCTTCACCACACCTAATGCTACTGCTGACCTCCATTGTACCTGATGCCGCTGCCAACCTCAGCCACACTGGATGCCGGCGGCAGCCGTTATTGCTCCTTTCTACAGAGGTCGTGTAGTGCTTGCCGTCGTACTTGGTAAGTCTTTCGATTCTTCCTGCTTTCTTCTACTCTTCTCCTCCTTCCTCAAATAACTCGTCCTCTCCTTCCTCTACAAGCTCCTTCCTCTATTCCTCCCCGCTTCCTTGCATTTTGCTGCTTCTTCTTCTACTCTTAGTGCTAGGTACTCGTCTCAATTTTGCTCTGCTTCTTGCTGTCCTCTCTTTCCTGTAGTCATTCCCTTGTTTTATTTTTCTTCTCCTTCTTCCCATATCAGCATCTTCTACTCATACCCATCTTATTCCTATAATCTTTCTTCCTCTACTTCAATTAGTTTGTTCTTATTCTCAAATGCTCCCTTATCATGCTGCTTGATCGCACATCTATCTCTACTGATGGATAGCATCACGTGGTGGCTTTTGAATTAAAAGTTGCTGCTGATTTTTTACTAATCTGGCTGCTGCGTCTTAGTTGCAATTTGTTTTTGCACCACTTCACTGGTAATACTTCTCACTATTTACATTTCATTAATCTGATTGCTACATTTGATTTCTTATTAATTCTATATCTAGTATCCACATTCTAGAACTTATTAAATTGATTGCTGTGGTTGATTTCATTGTATAATTTAGCATGTTAGTGTCCCCAATTTTGTGGTTACATATTATGGCATTAGAGATTTCTTACTAAATTAAGCTGATTGTGGTAAATTTAGGAGTACTGAGTTGTATTCTTAATAAATAAGTTAATTCATTTGAATACAATATAATGTGGTAATGCTAGTATGTGCATATCCATACATCACTTCATGTGTCATTATTAAATATCCCATGATCTCAATATATCTTTAGAGTGTAATTTACATGTGACATCATGCTGATGCCACCGGTTGAACCACCGAATCGAGAACCAGAGGCCTCACCGGTCCGGTTATGAAAACTATGCCTGGTCTCGGCCCAATCGTGCTAAACTTGGCCAGGTCGGGGGTCGCGATCGAACAGATGTCATGGTCGAGGTGTTTGTAGCGGTCGGGGAAGACGACACAACCGAGATAGTTGTCACGTTCGAGACAGTTGTCGTGGTCGAGACGGATGTTGTGACTTGTCCTTAGCCCGACCGTGCTAGGCAGCCGTGCCGGGTGTCTCAGTCGCGGTGGATGTAGAGATCGCGACAAGTATTGTGGTCGCGACAGTCTCTACTGCGGTCGTGGTTGTAGCGGTCGCGACGAGTGTAGTGATCACTACACCTTGACCTCGACTCGACTGTGCCGGGCTGGGCACGACTGTGCTGAGCGTAGTGGTTGAGACACTTGTAGCGGTTAATACCCCTTTGTAGCAGTCGCGACCTTACTCAAGGACAAACCCACGGGGGGGGGGGGTATTACTGGTGGTCGGTGGGCCCTCGTCGATGAATCTTCCGGTCGACGAGGATGCTTTCTGATAAAGGACTGGCCATCGAAAATAGGTCCAAGGCATCAAAAGTTTCTTGGGTCCGCTAGTCGGTTAACGGGACCACCGTCTCCTAAGCTGGTGCTTATAACGCGTTGCTTGTGGGGTGGAATATGGAGAAATGAAATCTTCTTGAGTTCGGTGCCTGCAAGTCTCAAAATTGGCTAGTTGAGCAACTCTATCTATAAATTGCTAAAAGATAAGGACCTAGGGTTATTTTGGGCATATAAGGCTGTAATGACAAAACCATAGATAAATGTTTGGCATAAATGCCTAAATTTGGGTGTTATTAGGCAGGTGCCAGAATCACTCTCCTTTCAACTTGATTTGTTGTCAGTTAAAATAATGGGAACACACCTTCAAGTATTAGTATTAGTCAAACATCCAATTGCGGCAGTAGCAATAGGGATGGGAGTTGATATGTTTGGAGTTGAGTATATGCTTTTTGCTATGCTGTATTTTCTTTGAAGCAAGTGACAACATGCATCCTTTGCTTGAAGCTGGTAAGCTATGAAAAACGGATACGAGTATGGATACGGGTACGGGTACGATACTGCAATTTTTGAAAATATGGGATATGGATACGGCGTGGGTACGCCATTTTTTTAATATTTATTTAAATGTTTACCGTAAAAATACCAATTTATCTTAAAAAAATAGAATATGACAATCCCATTTTGTTCTCAAATCACAATATATTAGGGGGAGTCTAGACTTGGGGATTCACATGGTTTTGGGATTTCTAGGGATCATGTGAGTGGGGTGTTGCTCCCTTGACTGCTAAATGGGCTGGCGGTATCCAGGGTGTATTGAGGTTTTATCCTGCTCAAAGTTTTAAAAAGCGGTATGCGTTATGCGTTCAGAGAGGTCACCTTGTAGAGTATATGCGGTATGCGGGAGCATATGCGGTTTTGGATTTATTTATTTATTAATTATTATATATAAATATATACATATATATTAATCACGAATTTACATATTTAATTTGTACAATTGTGTATCGAAATAGTATAATTACAAGAATAATGGATGTAATCATGCAAATATGCAATCATCACAACTTAAATAAATACAAACATGCACTATGATCTAAATCTAAACAATCATAGATGAATGCAAATGTAAAAAAGAAGAAATGAGAATAAGTCTATCTGAAAATCGGGGCTTAATCGGCCTTGTATGAGGTCGTGCAACCAATTATGCATCCTGGTCCGCTTTTAGTAGGGATTTCCAATATGTGGTTCGATAGGTGGTCCGCACCTTGTATGCGGCCACATAGATCAATTCTTAAAACATTGATCCTGCTAATAAAAAATGGGATACAAATTAAGTTTCTGGTACGTATTAGAGTATCTAGGGAGTATTGGTATCAAATATGTATCCAATACTGGAAGGACACCTATTTTGGGGTATCGGTTCTTCATAGGGGGAAACAGACGACTGGGATGCAATGTTTATCTATATAGGAGATGAAATTAATATTGTCTGGATAGAAATCCAAAATAAACCACATTGGATTTAGTCACCAAAACAAGAGACACGTTAACCAACAATACTAAACAAAAACCATTTAGAGAATATGGTGGACATCAATGCGCGTAAAACGTGCACCTCAGCTAGGGAAAGCATCCACAAGTACCATGTAAAGGTGAGTGAACTAGTTTGCAATAAAGAACAAGTAAAAATCCATGATTAGACATGGAGATTCATTTAAAAGAACGACATCAAGGGAACAACTGTGACAACTTTGCTACTAGCTGCTACTTATTGGAGAGGGTTCAGACTTGAACTAGTGTCAGGTGCTAATTGAGGCAAGCAATACATAGAATTTTCTCTTTAAGTTTTTACGAGTTGGATACAGCTAGAATACAACATGGATACAACTTAAGAATATCCGATACGTATCCTGGAGTATCCATAGAGTATTGGTATCAGATATGGGTACGACACCTGTTTTGGAGTATCCGTGATTCATAGCCGGTAAGGCTGGGTGGTTGTAGGGTTTGTGCAACATTCCCAAGTTTCGAACACAAGAACCTGAGAATGCTACCTAGGGTATTGGCAGTACATACATCGTTAGGCTTGATGTACAATACATGAACAATTCCATAATCACTCTATGATCTCAAATGCACATAAACAAAAATATTACTTGAGATTATTCCACGTTCGAAGTACATATTTGCAGTTACAACTGAAATCAATGTTCTGAAATGTGTTATGCGGTATTCGTTTGGTCAGGGACCCCACATAGAGTATAAGCGGAATGAGGGAGCATAAGCGGGGGCATATGCCTTATTGGATTTTTTTTAGTAAATTCTATGTTTTATACATATATTTAATTAAAAAATATAATCATAATCATAAATTTCATACTACCTAGTTTCGTAGCCTAATATGTACCAAAGGATCATTACATCAAGGAAGAAGAAACACATTTTCCAATCATCAAGAAAAATCAATCAACAAAACCCTAAGTTTATATAATGTACTAGAATATACAAGTAGCACAACACACTAACACATGCAGTTCATAGTAGAACATTTATTGAATGAACACAATAAGAATAACCACAATAACACAACATGTCAGACAGTAAAAGGCGTCTAGTTGTTGTATTAGATAGGAGAAACCCTACTCCTATAAATAGGAGAACAGGGAAGCGTACAAGACATAAGACAACCCTAATGGACCAAGACACTTAGGCCCATATTACAAACTAATAATAAAACACTAACTAAATAACTCTCAACACTCCCCCTCAAGCTGAAGTTGGGAGAATCCCAAATCAGCTTGCTAATAGAGAGTTGGACAAAAAAAACAAAGAAACATAATAAAACGATAAACTAAGCCCATATAAGAATTTTCTCCCCCTCAATATTACATTAAAGCACTCAAACACTCACACACTCCCCCTCATGTAGATACTCCAAGCAAGTAGGCATGCACACTAGCAGAAGCTTCTCCATCATCTGGAGCAGAAATAAGCAGCAACACGATCATCTGGAGCAAAAGATTAAATAGCTGATAGGCACCAAGGTCTTCATCAAAGTCGTCGTTGTAGTAGCCAGAGAGTGCTGGATCACAGTAGCAGAGCCCAGAGAGTGCTGAATCACAGTAGCAGTAGTAGTCAACGTGCGAAACAGGGCACGGATGAGCCAGAGAATGCTGGCACATAGAAGTAGAGAGTCAACGTGCAAACAAGGCACAGACATGCCAGAGAGTGTTGGCGCACTGTAGCAAAAGTCGACGACGTAGGCAGATAGAAGACCAATGTACAAAGTAGCAAGCAAATAAATAACTCCAGTATGCAATGTAGACGAAGCTCCATGTAACGTTACAACAAAAGTCTTCATCATCTTCCCTCTTCATAAAATATTCATCACAGTAGTGGGCGTCAAAGTCCAGAGAGTGTTGGTTCACAGATTCCATAGAGTGCTGGTCCACAGTAGAAAGTCAACGTGCAAAATAGAGCACGGAAAATAGATAGTGCAAAAGCACAAAGCAACAGGTAAAATGTGCTAATCATACCACAAGTAGTATCAATGACGTCCAAATATGTAACTTCATAGCAGCGTTCGAGGTAGATGATGAATAATCAATAATAGCAGCGGAAAATTTCATATAACAACAACACAATCATGAACAAGCCACATAACAATAGACGGATCCACATAGAAGCAAAATGAACACCATATAGTAACAAAAGGATCCATATATCAGTAGTATAAGTGGCATGAAGATCCATACAGCAGCATAACTAAATTCTTCTTCTTCTTCTTTCTTCATCTCTCCTCTGTTTCTCCCCCTCACACCAACCACGGAGAAGATCAACGGTTGGGGTGGACAAAGACAAGTTCCACTGGATTTAGGAAATCAAACAAAAGAGTTGCAAGTGGTGTAAAACCTCACATAATCAAAATGTGGACCATGGTGTGCGGATTATCCAAGGCAGCCATCTTAGTAGCAATAGCATTCAAGCAGTAGCAGCGACAAATAAATGATATTTGTAGCAGCAACAAAAAAGAAAAACACAGCAGCACAATTGCAGCAGCAGTAGAGGGCTTAAAGGCCAAACTATTCCAAACCTATAGCAGAAAAGAAGAGCACCTCAGCAAGGAAAACGTCAAAACTTCAAAAAATGTGCAGCAGTACACGCTGCTACAGTATCAGCGGCAACATAGAGGTTAGAAGATCAAACTCCAGCTCATTCCATAGAGATTTGATGGTTTGGCAGTTAAGGTAGGAGATGCTCAAGACATAGATGACCTAAATGGAGCAGGTCCTAAGGAGAGGCAACACCTTGGTAGGCCGTAATCGAGCCAGAGATCAAGAGCAGGGACAAACCTATATAGACGGCCAAAAAAAGATGCAATAACTTCTTCTCCAAGGCATGTGGAAGACTTCTCCCTATCCTAGAAGCCGCTAAGGTGTTGAGGAATAGAAGGGGGGCATTGGAGGCTGGCAGAAACCATCAAGGAGAGGACGGGAAGCTAGGGGTGAGCAAATCTCGGTCCAGACCGCAAAACCGGACCGGACCGCTCAATTCGGTCCGGTTCGGTCCGGTCCATTTCAACTTCGGTCCGGTCCGCGGTCCAATAAATTCGATAAATTCGGTCTTCGGTCCGGTCCGGTCCGGTCTGGTCCAAAACCGGTCCGGTCCGGTCCGGACCGCAGACTAACTTTTATATAAAATCCATATATATTTGAAGGCGTATTCTATAATAACTACAAATAAAGTACATATATAAGTACTACTAGTATAAATGTTTGATACTAAAGTTATATAATTGTTAGAAGTGACTAAGATTATCAACTTTGTATAATTAAATAAGTTGTAAAACATCTAAAAAAGGCTGATTGCGGTCCAAACGGTCCGGTCCGGTCCGGTCCGCGGTCAAAACGGTCCGGTCCCGGTCCGGTCCGACCACCAAACGGTCCGGTCAACGGTCCAAAAATTATTGATTTTCGGTCCTCGGTCCGGTCCGGTTTTGGACCGATGCTCACCCCTACGGGAAGCTCCCAAAATCCCGCCGTGCTACAGTAACGTACTGTAGCAGTATGCCAGATCTGAAGGAAAGGGCACCCGGAGCAGCAGAAAATCTCCAGTCAAGTAGAAACAATAGGAGGAGCGTCAATAGCAGAAAAAGGAGAGGAAGGAGCAGTAGATGCCATGGATTGATGAGGACAAGGCCTGCGGGCGGCCAAGAATGAAGAAGGGGCCGCCCGCCGGCTACTGCTCTCTCTTTTTTTCTTTTTTGCTTGACGTCTAGGGTTTTGGATCTCTGCTCTGATACCATGTCAGACAGTAAAAGACGTCTAGTTGTTGTATTAGATAGGAGAAACCCTACTCCTATAAATAGGAGAACAGGGAAGCATTCAGGACATAAGACAACCCTAATGGACCAAGACACTTAGGCCCATATTACAAACTAATAATAAAACACTAACTAAATAACTCTCAACACAACACATGGTAGTTCAAAGTAGAAATAGAAAAAGAATGTTAAAAACAAAATCAAAACATCAAAATGATATGAAGAAATCAAGTCAGTAATAAATAGGGAAGAAAAAGTCGTAGGGAATATAAATTACTCCCTAGGCAGCACGCAAATATGATACTTTGTAAAAGAAAATATCAATATCCAATCAATATCTACAATAGATTCCCCTTTTATACAAGACAAAATAAGAATTGTTGCAAGTGCAACATGTTCTATTCTTAGAGAAAAATAGAAGAGAAAAAAGGAGCAAAGGAAAGAGCATAATGAAGCATTGCAATTGTAAAATGTAATAATATTTTGCACCACTCATTCAAAATAGAATATATCTGAGGTAGCAAAATTTCAATATCTGATCTAAAACCCACTATATGGAAGAAGTTGTCATTTAATTTGGTTGATTTTATTTGAGGTTTTATTTTGTTTTTTACTTAAGTCACCAAATGAAGTGCAGGGCCTAAGCGGCTGCATATGCGGACCGCAGGCTGCATATTCGATCCATGCCCAAAAATAGCATTGCATAGTTATATGCGGAGCGGCCGAGGTCGCATACGCATATACGGCCGCATAAGTGGCCTCATGCAGGGCATATGAGAACACTGGCTGTAATTATTACATAAACACGACCAGAGGATCTACAACAATATCCACCTATAACTGCTCACTCTGTGTCACTGTTCACAATCATGCATCCTTGCTATATGTGAACCTAAATCATCAAAATTCAAACGGGTCAACACAAATGTGCCGAGTACATGGTGCCTATAAAGGGCATAGTTATTGAAATAATTGTGCAATATTAATAGCTTGACAGTAAGCATCAAATATTTTTGCAATATAAATAGCTTGACATAGTTACTCACACCATCATCTTTTTCACTTGTAATTTTTATCTTTTATCACATGTTAGTTGACTATACTACAACGGTGTGCTAGTACCAAAATGATATTATTAGATTGGTTACCTAGCCTGCTCGGAGCTACCAGAGTCAGGGAAAATTCCATGCCACTAAGTAGCTTAGAGGGTAGTACTAGAGTATTCTTCCTGGCTACATGCCAAGGGATACACCACAAGTGCGATGCAATCAACGTTTCAATTATGTTCAGTTCTCAAATTGTGAAAGAACAATTCACTATGATACTAAAATTCTATATTGAGTCTGTGTGGGGGGGGGTCTCCATCATCTGGGAGCAAGGAATCTGTCCTTTTTATGGGAATTGATGACAAAATGTAGGAATGAAGATCTGAAATTTTACTAGCACAACTCATAAACTTAAATACACACACTTATGTGATAACATCCAATTTACAAAACATGAATAGCATAGTAACTTACTAACTCACATCAATTGTGTGTTGAGTGACACGCTGAATCTCCATACAATATTGAGTTGATATGGTTGACATATTGCTCCAATGTGATGTATATTTTGCAATGTTCTGAAATGTGTTATGCGGTATGCGTTCGGTCAGGGTATTGCATAGAGTATAAGCAGAATGCGGGAGCATAAGCGGGGCATATGTGTTTATGGATTTTTTTAAATTAATTCTATATTTTATACATCTATTTATTTAAAAAAATAGAATCATAATCATAAATTTCATGCTATCTAGTTTTGTAGCCTAATAGCCCAAAATGTACCAATGGATCATTACATCATGGAAGAAGAAACACATATTTTCCAATGATCAAGAAGAAAAATCAATCAACAAAACCCTAAGTTTATATAATGTACTAAAATATACAAGTCACAAAACACACTAACACATGCAGTTCATAGCAGAACATTTATTGAATGAACACAATAAGAATAACCACAGTAACACAAAACATGGTAGTTCAAAGTAGAAACAGAAAAAGAACATCAAAAACAAAATCAAAACATCACAATGATATGAAGAAATCAAGTCAGTAATAAATAGAGAAGAAAAAGTTGTAGGGAATATAAATTCCTCCCTAGGCAGCACACAAATTTTGAAACTTTGTAAAAGAAAATATCACATCCAATTAATATCTGCAATAGATTCCCCTTTTATACAAGACAAAATCAGAACTGTTGCATGTGCAACATGCTCTAATCTTAGAGAAAAATAGAAGAGAAAAAGAGAGAAAAAGGAAAGAGCATAATGAAACATTGACAATTGTAAAATGTAATAATATATTTTGCACCACTCATTCAAAATAGAATTATTTCTGAGGTAGCAAAATTTCAATATCTGATCTAAAACCAACTATATCGAAGTTGTCATTTAATTTGGTTGATTTTATTTGAGGTTCTATATTTTTTTTACTTAAGTCATCAAATGAAATGCGGGGCCTAAGCGGCCGCATATGCGGACTGCCAGACGCATATTCGGTCCATGCCCAAAAATTGCACTGCATAGTTATATGCGGAGCGGCTGAGGGCTGCATAAGCAGATGCGGCTGCATAAGCAGCCTCATGTGGGGCATATGAGAACACTGATATTTTGTAAGCTTAGTTGTATGAAGTTACATATACATGTCATGTACAATACTATATACGTGCAAGGAACGGGGTATCCGATTTCGATGCCGTTTCGGCAGCATGGAAACCGATCTTTTTTGAAATTTCGACGAAAATTTCAATAGATGCAACTGTACCCGTTTCGACGCCAAATTGAACGAATTAATTTTTGAAATTTACAGACGAGATCTCTACACCTAAATACATCGTTTTATGCATTAAAATTTTATGTGGGGGTAGGTTGGGGGGTGGTCCTTCATGTGGGATGTAAGGGAACTATCCTATTTCTTGAGGATTTCAATGAAGGGTTTCGATGAGAAAATGTAGGAATTAAGTTATGCAATTTTGCAAGAAATGAGCTATATATATGCAAGTACTTATTTGTTTTATAATATCAAATATTGGATATGTAGGGCATCCCCGCACATTTTACTGGGGTTGATAGTTTGTTGTTGATATTGACTCAATAGTCAATCATTTTATTGGTCCCAAGAACACTAGTGCAATGTTTCCCAGCTAAATCATTATTTGTTGGTGTGATTGACTTCCTAGCACCTTCATTGCCTAATAAACTACCACTGGGATATATGTCGTCCACATTGCAGAAACTAAAAAAGCATGCATTGCATAAATATTTGATAAGTTGAATAGCAAATATTAGGGAAATGCAATGCAATTATGATATACTATAAGTATATACGATGTACAAGTACAAAATGGTGAAATAACTCCAATCCCCATTTGCTCCTCTTCAAAAAACAACAATAACAAGGATTGCAATTATCAAAATTTGGCGAAATTCACCGAAATCATCGAAATTTGGTGAAAGTCATCGAAATCATCGAAATCGACACAATCACACGTTTTGGTACCAGATCCCATCGAAATCAATTTTTGGGCAAAATTTTGCCAATTTCGCCGAAACCTCATTCCTTGTATACGTGTATGGGATAAAGAGAGGCGTTCTCTCCCCCTCTCCCACGCCCGTGGCAGAGGCCGAACACCTAGGAGGGTAGAAAATCAAGGCGGCAACTGAGGTTTGAACCCGGGTCTCTTTGTTATTGGACGCCGTGTTTGACCACTTGAGCCACTCCTTGTCGGCCTACATAAGGGTATGGAACTCATTTGTATTATGAAATCAAACACAATATATCTTAAGATTTGATTTGAAAAAATAAGTTTCTAAAATACAGTCTGAAAAAAGTGATATTTGATGACTAAAAACACATTTGTAAGCCTACGAAATAATAATTTTTACTTATATAACATTAAACACACAAACATGTATGAAATTAAAGAATTCGTGAATTTGATTTTTATTAATCTCAAACAATTTTTATTACTTAAAACAAAAATATATTTTTGATTATATTTTCTGTAATACATATTCACATTATTCTCTATTAGAACTTCGTCAACTAAACACATATAGAGCGATAACCTAGGTTATCAAAGCGGCTACGCGGTGGGTTTCACCCTATAGGCGCCTAGCCCGCCTAGGTTCCTTGGTGGGCACCTAGGCTATTCTGGGCGTTTTTGTTTTTTGATATATTTCCAGTTACACATTTATTTATTTGTACACATGGTACTACATGCAATTTTGCAACTATTTGTTCATTAAATGTTGTCATATGCCTAACTTCTATAACTAACAGTTGGAAGATAAGTAGGAACTATAGGTGAAAGAAAACATAAAAAAAGAAATATGCAAGTGACTTGTAAGAAGAAGTCAGAAAAAGAAATGCACAACAACAGTCAGCAATAGAGGAGACATGGAGGAGGAAGAAGAAGTTGGATAACCAAAAAGAATCAGCTGTAAAGGAGTTGTTGGAGGATACCTGGGGGATGAAGAAGAGATCAAGAAACTTTAACGCATAGATGCAAGCAGCACTAGCTTTGGAGATGTAGGAGCAAGAATAAGTTAGAAAAACCATGCAAATAGAAGTAGTACTAGTAGTCTAGTAGATGTGGAAGCATAGTAACAAGTTTGGGATTCGACAACTTTTCGACTGGCTGGAAAAAATTGGAATTCGGAAAAAATCGAGAAAAGTCGTGAAAAGATCGATAAAGTTCGGTCAACTATTCGAAAATAATCGAGAATTAGTCGGCAATATAAGTATATACATATATATATATATATATATATATATATATATATATGTATGTATGCATGTGTATGTATGTATGCATGTGTATATATATAGATAAATGTATGTATGTACATACGTATATGATGCATGTAACTGTTACGGCCACAAGACATACAATCTTAGTGACTAAAAATGTAGGAAAAGAAGTAAAAAATAGTTGAGAAATAACATGAACTGTCCAGAGGAGTGGGGGCTTTGAAGTTTAGTGTGTATTAGGAATTTTGTGTACATGGTTTGGTAAAAAAAGAGCAAGCAACTTATAAGAGAAAAATCTTGAAAAATCGTGAAAAGTCATGAAGAATCATAAAAAATCGCGAAAAAGTGGGATTAATCGTGAAAAGTCGTGAAAAATCGGCGATTGGCATATTAATCGTGATGAATATTCGGGAGCCTATAACATCGTGAAAAATCGCTGATTTTTCATAAAATTCGGAGACTTTTGTTACTATGTGTGGAAGTAGGTGATGTTATACAAGTGTGAATTTCTGAAATAAGTAACACGAAGATAGCAGTAAGAGGGGACATAGGAGGAAGTAAAAAAAAAATTAAGAAGCAGTAGCAGGAACTGGAAATGCAGGAATAATTGTCAGAAAAAGAAAAGAATGCAAAACTAGAATAGGAGACACCAGAGACGGTACGAAAAAAAATTAAAGAAACAGTAGTATAAGGACTGACTTGTTTGCAGCAAAAGTGCCTAGGCTGTCCGCCTTGACCACCTAGGCGTCCGCCTAGCCCGCCCAACCCACCTAGTTCGCCCAGCTGACCTATAGCCCCTAGGCGCCTAGGTTTGAGGAACACATGGAGTGCCTAGGCGCCCACCTTGATAATTATGGCTATAACAATTATTATTGTATTACTAACAGTAATTAAATAAATTACATGATAGTAACAATTAATATTGTAGTAATTAAGTAGATCTACTGATATTCTTGTAGATCTGCATAATATACTTATACATGTATGTATACTTAGATTCAAACGTATCAATTTTGGAGCAATACTAGGTTTTAGGCATAGAAATTCATCTTTTAAGGTGAAAGTTGAAGAAATAAGCAGGGAAAATGATGGAGAGGTTGCACATGGTATAAAGTATAACAAAATAGTTAAATTTACCTTGATTTGGGTTTGTTTGAGCTTCAATTGGCAAAAAATCCCCCCTCTTTCTGCCTCTCGCGCAACAACAACACTCTTGTAAAAATGGGTAGACCCGTCGACTGATTTAGCTAGAATATGTAAATTGGTGCATTTTGTGTCGGAACCACCAAAACTTGGCAGTATACATGTTAGTATACTGATATTTGCGAGCCTATCGGTAGACATGTTTATATATACGTCGGTATCGGTATCAGGCGGTATACAATTGATATTTCCTTGGATGTTTGTCACATTAGACCTAGGAAGCACATACACGGACATGAACACGAATGTAGACACAGACACGAGACATTGCGATTTCCAAAAATATAGGACAGGACACGGAAGTGGACACGTCAAATATATAAATAAACACATATTTGTTGAAGATATTGTGACATATAATTATATGTATATCCATAGTTTTATTGTTGGTGGAAGTAATGGTGAACAAGAGTTATTATCAAGATGAAGAAGGGGAAGGGTGAGGTAATATGAAGTTGCTGGTAATGGAGGAGGTGGAAATGAAGGTGCCTTGGCGATTGAAAGGGAAGAAAAGTAGGGGAATACATTTGGAGAGCCACTTAAAATGGAGGGGCAAGAAAGAGGAGGGGAGATGGAGATGTAGAGAAGCAAAAAAAAAAGATTATACGTAGGGAGGACAATACTTTGCTAATTTTGTCTGAAGGAGCAAGAAGAAGTGTAGGTGGAGTGGCAAGAGAAGGTAGAAGGAGAAGTAGAGGACCAACGTGAAATAAGAAGGGGTGGAGAGTGGCTTCTGCCACATTCAATTTGGAAAAAAGAAAGGACAGGAATGAGAAGAGGGAAAAGAGGGGAAGATGGAAAAGTAGATGAGGGAAATGCAAAAACAGAGGAGCAGGATAAAGAGGAGGTGAAAGACAATTTTGCAGTTACTATAGCTAAAGTAGGAAAAAGAAGAGGGGGCAAGAAGAAGCAGGAAGAAGAGGGGGGTACACAAAGGAGGAAGAATTACATGGAATTGGGGAAGAGATAGGCCTAAAGTAACTCGGGGAGGGAAGGAGCAATTTAAAATCTTTATATCTTAACTAAGAATATGACCTGCTATAGAGCTGAATGGAAATGAAGAATTTATGTAGCTGACTCTAACGTAGTTGGGAATGAGGTTTTGATGAGGGTCAATTTATCAACAACCTTCACAAATCGTATATTAGCCCAGATTTTCAAGATCATATGACTTTCCTTTAGGGGGCACTAGTTTTTAATGAAATGGTAGTTGACAATGTTGTTCTTAAACATGCTCCCACAAATTGGTAAGCATGCCATCCGTTTGTGTAACTTTTTATAATGTTTGTGTTAAAAATAAGATTGTATTGAATGCAATGGGGTGAATACAAGAGTCAAGACTAGACGCCCTCTCGTATATATAGGAGAGGGGAGACGCCCTAAGACTTAGGACACAAGTAATCTAAACGGGCTGCGATACAAAAGCCCACTAACTAATTAACCTATTAACTAAATATGCTAATATATATTCTCTAACACTCCCCCTCAAGCTGGATCATGGGTGAAACACATGTCCAAAGCTTGGAGGTTACAAGACTCATTAAAATGATTAAAAAAATGATAGATGAAAGATAAAAGATAAATATCACTCCCCATACAAAATTGATACTCCCCCTGAACCATGTGGTGACAATGCCTCTCTTCTTTGAAATTGTATTCTGCAGGCTGGAGATCCTCGAGCTTTGAAGGTCTTTGGAGTGCATCTGGAATGAAGAGCATCTGAAGAATGGAACCTGATACTACATCAGTAATTCGTCACTTGGAGCAGACGATCCTCAACACCATCACTACGCCATCTTCATTAGATTACGTACTTAACGCGACACAAATGCGAATGCCCAATGTCGATGTAGCAGTAGCAGAATCTTCGAATTGTCTAAAAGATGTGCATAACATGGCACGAACACGAACGGACGATGTGCTGATGATACGATGCAGGTACCATAAACTCTGACGCATGAACCTTGGGGGTTTGATAGGAAAAGAGATATCATCCATCAAGGAAAGTCCCAAGAAGATTAGCGGAAGGCGATGCTAATACAACAGATGCAACTCGGAGAAGACGTGATGAAGCAACTCGGTGAAGATAAATCTGGATGAATCAACCTTACAGATCTAGATTGGCAGGTTTGTGGAGCTTTTGAAATCTGAAGCACCCATCTGTCTCATGTAAATACAACTGAAGAAGTACACCATCAACACCTGATACATAACGCGGTACGAACGTGAATAGCTCGGTGTTGACGTTGAATGAAGATCCTTCATCGTTGTTTGGAAGTAGAGAACGAATGTGCTGAACAATGTGAAGCTCCATGAAGATAATAGCCTGGAACATATATATCCTGAATACATATATCATCTCTTCTCTCACTCTCTTTCTCATCTCTTCCTCACCTCTCTACCCCCCCTCCGCGCACACCAAATACGACGAGAGTGAGTGTTTGGTGTGGAGAAATGGGCATATGACCCCCAGCACTGTGGAAAGGGATACACACATGATATGGGTGGGTGGGAAAGGAATTGGTGGATTTGAGAGAAATTTGTGTATATGGAGATGTGTAATATGTGGAGAATGAAACGATAACCGGAGAGAATATGCTAAATGGGTCAATATAAGATCTGGGTAGAAAAATAAATGGATCTAACCCGACCCGAAAAATCCGATTAGGTTAAAACTTGGATCCGATTAGCAAAGATATGGCTGATTAAGGATCCGAATAGGCATAATGAATATGGGGAGAATTAATAACTGGGAGTAGACATAGATGGGAGGTGATGGTGAAGTGATGAAGATAGCCGGGAAGGTGATGAAGAGCAACACCTTGCGGGATGTAGCAAAAAAAATGACTAGATTATGTCACTCGGTGTAGCAGTTGGTCGTAATGGAGGAGATGACAAAGGGTCTCCTGCACGACTTCGGAGATATTGAATGCCAAGATGATGTATGCGGAGCCTCTCCAGGAGCGACGATGAAGACTGATGTTGAGGACGTCAGGAGATGGCCTGTGCAGAACTTGGTACCAAGGAATGAAGTTTCCACGAAATCGACGACATTTCGCTCGAAATTTAGATTTCGACGCCATCTGCTACAAAATCATGTGGCTGTACTGCCATGTCAAAATCAGTGAAATTTTTTGCCCAGTTTCGAAATTTTTCCAGGAAACAGTAAAGTTCACTTATCTCCCACATCAAGGACCCCCACCTATATCCATATCAAATTTTATTGCATAAAACGATGCATAGGTGTAGAGATCACACCTTTATAATTTCATAAATTAATTCACTCATTTTGGCGTCAAAACGGGCACGGTCGCATCTATCAAAATTTTCGTCGAAATTTCAAAAAATTTCGGTTTCCATGCTGTCGAAACGGCATCGAAATCGGATACCTCGTTCCTTGCTCGGTACTACTGAGTTGACGTCAGTAGTATTGAGATCTTTCTGGACGGCGGGTAGCAAGTTGACGGCGGCTGATTGCTGCTTGATGGCGATGATGGCTGCTATTTCTACGGCGAAGGCGCAGAGATGGCTGCTTGGAGGCCGGCGGTTATGGCTGTTGGCCGGCGACATGATTGCTGCTGGACAGATGTCGATCCGAGGCGCTGGGAATATAAGTATATAACAACACTGCTGTTGTTCATGGAATACAGGAAGCAGAGGTGGAAGGCGGCAATGATGGCAGTGGATATGTGATGGCCAGAAAGGAGATCACCGGCGGTAAGGTTTGGATTTGGAAAACATAGATCACGTCTGGAATTAGCGCCGACGTACTGATCTATGTGAAAGTGGAAAAATGAGAGCCATGGAGGCCGGAATTGCCTAGCGGGTAGCCGACCTAAGCCATGGCAACGGCGGTGGCTGCCCGCAGGAGGGGGTTCTTCCCCTCGGTTGCTCTTTGGAAAAGACGAGCGGCGGCGGCTGGGGTTGCGTATGCGTCGGAAAGGAGAGGGAGGAGGGGTGACGACTAGGTTTTCCTCAGGAGCGAGCACGCTCTGTTCACGCAGGAAATACTGTTCACTCTGCCGTACTGTGCACGCCGGAGTTACTGTTCACCCCGTCATTTTTGTTCACCGCTTTGATACCAAGTAAAAAATAAGATTAGATTGAATGCAATGGGGTGAATACAAGACTGGACGCCCTCTTCTTTATATAGGAGAGGGGAAACACCCTAAGACTTAGGACGCAAGTAATCTAAACGGGCTGAGATACAAAAGCCCACTAACTAATTAACCTATTAACTAAATAGGCTAATATATACTCTTTAACAACTTGCTTTACCTTTATTAGAGGAGTAAATGACACATGGATAGTTTGTACTCTTCTACGATCAACTATCTAAGAGCAATCATGCTATGAAGCTTTTGGGAGATGATTATTGGTGTAGACTGAGATCTTGAACACAGTTATTAGACAACCAAATTGTTTCTTGATAGATAGTTCAGGTATGTAGGCTATTTCTCTAGTGAGGAGGCCTATGACTTATAGATAAAATAAAAGAGATCTTCATGTTGTTTTCTTTGATTTTGATTAAGGAATGATCAAGTAGTGAGATAATTGCTTTGGTAGATTTTTGAGAAAAAAGGATGTCGATCCAATATACAATTTGAAAAAAAAGCATCCATTTAGCTTTACTGCCACTGTCAGGAATCTAGGAGGTGAGACATCTAGATTTGGTGTAATACTTGAGGTGCGTCAAGGATTAACTTTGAGCCATAATCTTTTGTTTTGCTTTACTTATGCATGAGTTGACCAAGCATGTTCACATGAAATCCCGTGGTGTATGTTTTTTTGATGATTTTGTTGACTCTATTGCTATCAAGAAATGGTTTGGAAACTAATGGTTATAAGATTAATAACAGTAAACAATTTTTGCATTGCATTCTTAGTCTTGAGTGTGGTAGGAGCTTGTTAGATTAATTAATTTTATGTACATGGGCCTAATTGTCTTGGCCCATTAGGGTTAAGTTATGTTTCGTTCTACTTGCCTTCTCTCCTATATATTGAAGGGGAGTTTGCCATCTCTCAATAACAAATATCTCATTTAGCCTCCATATTTTTTTCTACATTGTATCAGAGCATCGATCCTGAACCTAAGGTGGAAAAGAGAGAGCCTCCGCGTGTGGGCGGCAACTGCCTTCTCTTCTTGGCTTGGCCGCTCGCCAAGCATCTCGTGACTTCCATGATCGTCTTCTTTCTTCTTTTCTATAAAATTTCAACCATCACCAATCAACACCTCTTGTATCTACATATGCCTAGATCTAACATCTTGTTGTGGTTCATGCGAGATCTATCTACTTGTGTCTGGGTGCTTCTTCCTCGATGATGCTTAGATCTTGCCGTCTTCCTCGGATTGAAAATTATCTAGTACAATTGTTGTAAAGCATCGATGGAGAAGGAAGACGACTTTCTCTACGCCCTTTCGCAAGGAAGGGGATGGGCTGTACTTTTATCCTCGTACTCAGTCAAGTCCCATGATAATCAATACAACACCGGTGTGAGGCACAAGAACACATCTTCCCTGATTCCACATTGCGGAGTCCCAACCTTCTTGCCGCACAAGCATGTACAACAATGGCAAGCTATTACCAATTCAAAAGAGGTTAATCAAGTGCCAGATCAGCCCCATGATCAACATTTTTTTTTCTATTCCCCGTTCTTCATCCAGTATCATTACCCCCGTCAAATAGCCTTATCTCATCATTGCATCAAGTTCTGCATCAATAGAATATACTACATGTTCCATTGGATCAAGTAATTTATTCGTGCTTTCATATTCTTTGATGCCACAGATTCAGGATGGTCCCAGTTCATGTTTCTTCTCCTCAACCTTGCCGTCAACTACAACCCCCACGCAAGCTACCATGCTTGTTTTTGAAAAGTCGTCAATATGGCACCAAGTAAGGTTCCTAGTCTATCAAATTCCATTGAAATTTTTTCGACTGTAATAATTTTGTTTCTGCAGTCGAGTCTATCTCAACACCACTCTCTAGATTTCCCAAGTCTGTTCTTGGTCCTAATCCATACCGTGGTTTCTCCGCATGTTTATAACAATACATAAAAAAAGAGCACGTGCTAGTTTATAAAACACAAAGAAAAGAGAACGGGCACCACATTAATTTTTTCTTCCTCTCCATGTTGTTCCCCTAATCCACATGACTGAGTGTTTTCTTATACATTGGGGTCATTTGTTCATCTATCCTACAAAGCAATTAATATGGTAGCACTTTCTATATTCCTACCGAGATCCATTCCGGTAGTGCCACTCCTTTTTCTACCGAGTTTCCACTCCAGTAGTATTTCAGTTTTGCTATTTGTATTGTGCTACATTCCACTACCTTTATTTTTGTACCATCCTTTATATATCCACTCCTCTGTCAATGTTTATTCTTTTCCACCCGAACCACTCTCATGATCGTTTTCGTGGAGGAGAATAGAGGGAGAATAGAGGGAGACGAGTAGAGGGAAGATATGAGATGGAGAGAAGATAAAGAAGAAGACGTATCACCTGACCAGTATGTCTAGGTTCTTCATATTCATCCGTGTTGTTGACACGTACTAGAGCGCATATTCCTATCGTAGTGCGTTGCAGACACATGCGCACCTGCTCTGATGTAATATTATTATAGCAATGCTTTTATCCCAACTACCACACATTATTCTGGAGTTTGTGCTTCTTTTGCGGAACTACTTCGATAACAATGGTGACTCATATGACTTCTACACATTCTCTACCATCTACATTGCTTTGGATGCTTGCTAAAGTTTCAGAAATTTATTTGTGGTTTCATCTTCATCAAAGGAAAAGACTTATTTGTTGATATGTGCGTATCTTCTTCATGGGGAGTGTTAAGAGTCTTCAGTTCTTGTATTACATGATTCTGGCGGAGATTATTTTTTGTTTGGGGAGATCAATTTCTGTATTTTATCTTTGTCATGTATCGGCAAGCTAGACGTGTGTTCACCTACACTCCAGCTTGAGGGAGAGTGTTAGATTAATTAATTTTTTATGTACATGGGCCGAATTGTCTTGGCCGATTAGGTTTAAATTATGCTTTGTTCTACTTGCCTCCTTTCTCTATATATAAGGGGAGTTTGCCATCTCTAAATAACAACTATCTCATTTAGCCTCCACAATCTTTTGTACAGAGCTAAAGCCAAATTGGATGAAGTAGATGTCCTACATGTGATAAGCTCCGTAACTTCAGGCCCATTATTCCTATGGAAGTTGAAAGTACAAGAGGATCTTTCATAGGATAAATGCATTATGGGATGAAATGAAGGACTGCAACCAAGAGCTTTATGTAATTGAAAGATTCCGATTCGAGTTGAAAATTAATTTGAAGCCCAACAATGCTGTATGGGAGTAATGTTAGTTTGTGAAGAAACAAGATTTTTCAAATGATAGAGGTGACGAAAATGGGAGTGCAAAGGTGGATGTGTGTGAACATGAGGAAAGATCATGTTCAAAATGAGTTTATAAGAAATAACATGGAAGTGACTAGCATTGATATAAAATGAAATGAGGGTTGCATTAGATAGCCTTGACATGTGCAACTAAGACCACATTACGCACTAGTTTGGAGTAGTGTTATTGAAGCAGACTGCAGAGCTAAATGGAAAAGAATGATCCATGTAACCAACACAAATATGTTCAGATTTAGGTTTCGATGATGATGAGGTTTCAGTGAGCAATTTGTTGCGCTTTTGAATGCACAGTATTTTTTGTAGAGGTATTCAAGTCAGGGGTTCCTTTGAATATTAAGTAAATTTCATTCCTTATTCTGACCAATACACAAGCATTGAAGTAAAAATCCTTGGTGAATGCTGGCATGACAATTTTCTATCATCAACACCATCATTAGAGTCTTTAAACTTGTGCGCATGTGCACATGGCTGTAACTGAAGAGGTAGGAAATGGTTTTCGTGGACGTACTTGTTCTTGTGTGATAAAGATCTTTGTGCTGTTTGTTGTATTTTATGACAGTTAATTTGCTTTGGTAAATTGGTAGAATGTGATTCATTAAGTCATTAGTTTCATATGTGATGTTTGTGAGAATTGTTTATATGCCCAACTTTGTCTGGTCTTTCACGTTTAGGACTTTACAGTAATCTTACTCCTGCTGTTCATTTTTAGAGCTTTTAAATGGACTTTGCTTATCTTCAACTTGTTTGTTAATTTGTTTGGGTGTGCTGGGGTCAGAATGATTTGTACTCCTCATAGCTGTTCATAAGGTTGGCATATAACTGAGGCTGGAATAAATCAATGTGGCACTTTGGGGTTTCTTTATTTTTTTTTTCTGCTGATGAATTATTTGTAAACTACTATTATTTTTGGGCAGGTTTCTTGAGGTCAAATCTGGAAAGACCGTGTTCTAGTTCAACGGGGTTTCAACATTCATCTGTTCTATCGGGAGCCAACGTGACTGGTAATTTTGTTGTCTACATTAGTATCCTGTTGTTTCAATATTTACTGTTGAGCGAGTGTCACAATGTTTTGCACGTGTTTTCCTTACCTATCAGGCCGTGGTCCACCACTGCAGTGTAAACACGATGCTACTTCTCTTAGTTGTTGGAGGCCGTCATAGGTATTTATTCAAATCTTTTCCCCTCTGGTAGAATAAACCTCTGCATAATTTTGTATTCCTAGTTTCTTTTGTGTTACCTTGTAATTTGTTAACCATCCTATCAGCTGTCCCTGGAGGAAGGGCATTTAACTTGAAGATCGCCGTCGAGAAAGTATTCTGAACTCTTATACAGCCCGGATGTCCAGTTTTTTGACGGGACTGTGTATATTGTAATTTTTGTCCAGTCAACTGCATCCGAAAGGTTTACTGCAATTTAATCTGTAAGCTCTCTTTTTTTCTTGTTAGCTTGTATACAAACATGCATTTCTATACTGTATCTTTTTAGCTGAATAGAAGGTAAAGTTCAACAGTGCCCTTTGAACGGGTTATTTATAATGCAAATGTTATTTATCCCATGTTTATGTTTTTGATGGCCAAATTAAATAAACCGACAATTAGTACTTACGATGCATACAGATGCCTGTTGTTCATTGGTCACTGTATCACGCAACCAATAGTGGACAATTTTGTAAAATTAAAATACAATGGACAACTTTATAGAATTGGAAGATCTCATTGTGAGATGCCACCTGGACATTGAAATTGATCGTTTTGAACATCAGCAGAGGGGCGGGCTTAGTTAACGCTTGTGACAGAAATGCACACTAGAGCCGTTAGATGGTGGCCGGGTGTACGAGCTTTACTGTCGAGACACTTTTAGGTCATCGTATGAAAAATGATTGCTATAAATTAAGTTTTTCTTAAGCCAATTCAGTTGCTTGTTTTTATGATTCCACTCTTGCTGTCGGCATGCAGAAAATATCTAGGTTTCAAATATGTTTGACATGAATGTGCCTATTTTATGGTCAGCAAAGCTAATGCATGGCACCATTTTGACTGCCTGTTGTTCTATGTGGACTAGTGCGAACTTTAAATATTCTCAATGTCGGATAATTCAGGTCCAGCTTGACCCATGATTTCGGAATGGAAGTTTTCCAAGAATCAATTAGTTTAGAATCGACCCAAACGGACCTATCTTCTCGACTCTGACCAATTATTTTCTTGTATAATTGGTTTGGCTTGCCTTGATGCTTCACATTCCAAATTAAGGCACGACAATACCTCTAGTTTTGAAACCAGGTATTACTGCTAGTTGGGACCACTACCAGCTGCAAAACTAATCGATTTTATGCATGATGTTCAAGCCGTTCTGGCAGCTGTGCAAATTGATTATATGGGATTTCTACATTTGGGTTTAGGCTGGCCATGCTCGCGCTTAGGGCCTTAGGGCTTTAAATGAGTAGCGTAACTCTCGCCCATGCGCTCACCCACGTCAAAGTTTCGGGTAAAGATAGGTAATTACTCTTTTACCAAAAAAATATTTACCATACCTTTACATGTGCGTGTACGTGTGTGTGTGTATATATATATAATATGGAGAGAGAGAGTGAGTCAGGCTAGAACACACTCGAGTATATATATATATATATATATATATATATATATATATATATATATATATATATCTTTGAGTTTGGGTATTACCTTTGCACTACCACGACATGTACACAATTTTGGATTAAAAACTTCAGCCAAGCCAGTTATGATAATTAATGTGGACGAGTCTGAGCCCCAACATGCTCTCTTAATTCATTTTTCATCCCCAATTGCATGAGCTTAGCATACTATTTTACTGTGTGAGCGAGGGACAAAGCAAGCGGGTCCAAATCTTCCGTACCGTGCCTACCTATATTCCCGCAACAACTGATCTGTTGGTTTGTGGGCCCCTTGGCGAAGCATATGGCCTAGATTTGTTGGACATATTGTCCCATGCACAAAGGATTTTAACCCAGTGCCAACATCATGAGGTTGGGCATGGTCAAATAGTGGAACTTGAAAAAAAAATTTACATGCATAAAACGAATTATTATTCAAACAACATTCATATAAGTAGTAATTTGAGTTGTGCTTTGCAATTTTTAATAACATATAATAACTAGTTATTTTAAGACATAAAAATCATGACTTAGATCTACATAAAGTGTCATTACAAATATAAAATATTTTAAATATGATGTAGAATGATTGTTATATAGTGTTGCAAGACATAAAAGTAGTTTTGTATCCGACTACTTGTTCTAAAGGATGCGTCATGTGTATTGTCTTGAGTGTGGTTTAACAAGTTAATAATAAATCATCAACATTACTTATTTTCAATGAGATATAACAATAAAAAAAAGCAAAATACATGTAGATAGATGTGTAGCTTGTTCACTGTCTAAAAAACTGAAGCCGTTTGTTATCAATATAATACAACTCTTTTGCACGAAAGTATATATATATAGTTGTTCCTGTTTTTTCTTTGCCATTGAATGCTGCTCGTTGAGAACTAAACAATGATGACATGTGATAAATTGTCTCTCTTTTTTTTTGTATATTTCAGATCTTTTGGCATGTAATCTTGGACTAGTTGTGATTTTATTTCGTTTTTTTCTAAGTCACAATTAGTTATGTATACATATCAGATTCGGAAAACGAATTGTAACGAATTCTCCTTCAAAGTATTATTTTGTATTTGTTATGTGTGTATACGAAGTAAATTAAAAGATGACTCGTACATCGTGTGCAAAAATAAAGATCTTTGATATGTAGAATTTGTTACATACAGAAAGTTATATAAATTGTGCCAGTAATCCAACAAAATATTTGTATAGACCACATTAATATATTGCGACTTTGCAAAAAGTAAGTACTTGGTTTAGAGTGTTTAATTTCATGAATTTACTTAGATTTCTATAAGTAGGGAGTTTTAAAATACAACAGATGAGTTCTTTGTAATTGAAGTAATCCGGTCAATTAAAAGTTATATTTTAATTTGCTTGACTAAACAAAACTAGTATTATTGTAATTAAATTTTCATTTGTTGGGTACCTCTTGTGAACAAACACTAAATTTAAAACTTGCTACTAAAAGTACACTTTTTAGACGGTTGTTACTATAAATTGCATTTATATTAATAGAGAAAGAGAAAAGACAAGAAAGGATGTAAAAAATGTTCAAACATTGGACATTTCGATAATGTGGAACAAAAAGGAATGAGGGTGATTATTAAGAATTAGTTATTCCTTTTTTCTTCAGATTTTTTTTTTGGTGATGGTGGGGTGGGGGGTGTGGGAGGAAGCCCCCGCTGCCCCGAGAGTTGTAGGATGGTCTTCACTCATTTCTTGTTTACGTCTATTTGCATGCGAAAGAGTTGCTCCTTTAATTTCTCATGCGCCAGTATGTTATGAACGGGCTTGCAACACCGTCAGCATAGGTAGAGGCTGAAACACAATGAACAAAATGGTATCGGCTTTGCTACATCATACTTCGATTATGCATTATTAATGATTAGGCGGATTAATTTATCTAAATTCAGTTTTTTTTTTGGCAACTCTAACCTTTTGCAAACATTCATTAGATTATAGATTAACCTTGTGGCTTTTTTTTTAGTATTGTATATAAAACAAAATAACACATTCAAAACTGGAATCCCGAAATCTTACTAAGAGCAGATTTGACTATATCTAGGTTGGAAGATTACGGACCCATTAGTCTGATTTCTGCCAAATAATATAAGACAAGAAATGACCAAAAGGGGCTAAAGAGTCTACTTCAAACGAGTCAGTACTTGCTTGGTTTCCTGATACACCACTTTAGCATATCTTTTTTGGTCGGACCACTTTAGCATATCGAATCTAAGGAACACCAATACAGAGTGGACATGAGACGACTCTGGAGCATGACCTAGTACATTGGTGGATCTGAGTAGCGTCAACAATGATTCTGAACTTTACAAAATGAGAACCAAACCCACGGCTGCTGCTTACTGGAACTATGATGAAGCTACTTCTTCAAACGTATGCCTCTACTGCGTCAAACTCAAAAATCAGAACTTTACTTGTGACCAATGGTATGATTAGCTTCACTTCTTCGGTAACTTGGGTCTTTTTTCTGGGCCCCAGCTACCACACTCCCATGCACTCGACCTTATAAAAAAAGGTTCTATCGCGCACACTCCATGTATTGTCTGCAAAAAAAACCCTTGGGAAGCATTATAAGAATACCAATCGAACTTGCAGTTCCATCTCCGAAGACAAGTATAAACAATATGAAAAGTAGATAAGAACGTATGCTCAACTTTTGCAGTATCTGTAATTACATGGTGAGAAAGAATTATATGCTATAATAAACAAATCAATGATTTTCAGCTATGGTAAGGTCTCACAATTACAACTGGTACAACAACATTTTCCAGTGATTTTGGGCATCTTGACATGCAGAGACTTTGCTCCTTGAGTAAAAATCATAATGATAATAAGTAAACAGAGGCGTGGTGGAAGAGTCTGCACCATCTACGTGATAACATCTGAACCGTTACAGATAAGCCAATATTAGCAGTTCCACTTGCTACTAGAGTCTAGTCAAGCGCAATCTTGTTCAGAAGCTTTGGCCAGCTGTCAAGAAGTGGTTTGGTAATGGCATCTGTTTTTATTGCCCATTTGCTTGTTGACCACAAAGAAGAGCCATCAGATTCCTCAAAATTTGGAGTGCTTGATGACTTCCGGACACCTAGAAACCCATTGGACAAGAGAGATTCTGAACTCGTCCTGGTTGGAGTAGAAAACTCTCCTTTGCTGCCTGATTTTGGCCTGAGGGCTAACCCCTTGCTGCCACCACTTCGGAGAGGTGGAGTACCTGATGTATCATCCTTAATCACTAATTCTGGTGTGCGGCAGGGAGAATCAACATCTGCTTTCTGCCGCCGCCTCACAAACTTGTCATTGGAAGACCTGCCGTTGGTATCATCCTCATCCACAGCATCTATCAAGGACAAATCCCCATGGGCGTGACCATTGGTTGAAGGTATGGAATACCCATCAACTAAATTCCGAAGCCTTTGGGTTCTGATGGGAGATGCTGATAGTGGCGAGGCTCTACTAGCAAGTTCAACCTCTGATCCTGCAGCAGTGCTTGAAATTGCCATATAACTCATGCCTTCCACTGCTGCACTGTTTCTCGAAGGTCTCAGACCGTAGTAACCTTGCAGACTGTTCATGGCTGGAGATGTGCTTGATCGTGGTGGTTTCGTCCTGAGTAGCCGATTAGAATCTAACCCATTGCCATTGTGCTTTTGCAGAGGGGTCTCTTCGCTGTTTATAAGCAAGAAGGAAGGTTACAAATGACTAACTATATATAACCTCTAAAACGCTAAAGAGCACAGTTTTTTTTTCCCGTAATATTAGCAACTGTTCCATATAAAGTGTTTTAAGGTTGAATAGACCTAGCTAGTCCTGCAGAGCATTGTTCTTGAAGCAACTAATTAATCGTAAAGTCAAAATAGACCTGGATCCCAATCTGATTGAAAGGAATTGCAGAATCACACTTCATCTCACTATATCTGACCCAAACAAACCCTCAAGGTGGGTGAACGGAAGTGTGACAGATAGTCAGCAATTTTTTTCACAATGGACATACACTTTAAAAGTTCTAGAACAATAAAGCGAATGAAACAAATAATAACAACAATAGGATACCCAATTTGTAATATCTAACAGGAGTTGAATAGAGGCAGATAAAGTTATACTGCTCCTAAAAACTCATTTAAGAAGACAATGCTGTCAGATTATCAACATAAACATTTAGGTAAAACACCACACTCAGTGAAGTATAATACAAGTAAACAAGGACAACAATCATCACTTAGAGCTTGTTAGGATTGGCTGTAGTAGGAGTGCAGTGTGTAATAATGCAATGCAATTGCAGAATCACACTTCATCCCACTATATCTGACCCAAACAAACCCTCAAGGTGGGTGAACGGAAGTGTGACAGATAGTCAGCAATTTTTTTCTCAATGGACATATACACTTTAAAAGTTCTAGAACAATAACAGAAGACAAAACAGTTACTATACCTGCTGCCAGACGGGGCACTCCCCAAGATGGGTGAAGGAGGATGCCTTCCAGGCAAGGGAATCTTGAGCTTCTTATGTGCAAACATCTGTAGGTCAGTGACCAAGCCATTCATCCGTTTGATATCTGCTACCTGGTATCCATCAAAACAACGATAATCAGCAAATGCAGATTAATAGCACGCAACAGCACCCTCCTAAACCAACAGCTTAGCCAAATATAGATTAGAACGTTTAGTCTCTCTTCCCCCATAAGCAGATGTTATATAAATTATCATCTTTGTTGCTACTGTAGAACGTAACAGCTGAACAAACAGGTTTGCCAGGCAGTGACAGCAGCTCAGAAAGCGAAAGCCCAAAAAGGGAATCACAACTCTACAGCCTACCTACCCGAAACAACAGCTTGGAAACAACCACTTCTCATTAAAGGAGCAGTGGAGTTTGGCGTCTAGACTTAAAGAAGCGAGTTAGATCTCGACGTCTCTAAGCCAACACTGTTATGCGAGTTTTGAGTGGAAATTAAAACGGAATCTCCCCTATTTCATTTCCAGCCAAGAATTTCGTCGATGATACAATCACTTTTTTGAAACTCATATCCCCCTTATTCGAGTATAAGATTCTGATTGCAGGTTGCCAGATAGACGGAGCAAGTATTACACAAAAGGAAACCTGAACGTTCTTCCCCTGGCAGTATAAAAAAAATGGAGCTTTCTTTCGCACACCACTTACCTCAACGCCATATCTTATGGCTATTCCTGCGAGTGTGTCGAGCTTTGACACCCGGTGCTCGATGTAACCACCGCCCGTCGCCGCCGGCGACTCGGACCTCGAAGCGCGGGGGGACCTGGGGTCGCCAAAGCCACCGCCTGTTTCCCTTGCTCTCTGCGGCAGCAACCCACCCGCCGAAGCTCCGGTCAGCAGCGGCGAGGTCAGACCCTCGCCGCGCCGGCCTCGGTCGACCTCCATCCTCTCATCCACGGGAAGTCCTTGACAGACGGGGACGAGATCTCCCCTCACCGGACGGCTTTAATCGGAGAAGGAAGGGGCTGGTGCCGGGACGCGATGCGGGGTGTAGTGTCGACTGGAGGTGCTTCACTATCGGATTCAGCGGATTACTTAGAACCCTAGATTGCCGTCTTCCAGCAGCAACCGGAACTCTTGGTGAGAGAGGGGGAGGACTCGAGGAGAGAGAGGGGGAGGGTGGAGGTTGCGGGAGGAGAGAGAGAGAGAGAGCTCTTTCGAGTCTGTCACGCCGACGGTGCTATTTAACCCGACGCGATTCCTGACACGTGGCTGAATACGAGTCCGTCTAGCCTGGAATCCACTATTCAGCACGCGCAGTCCTTCAGCTGTCGGAGCAGCGAAAGATACGGCGTTTAGTACCACTATGATTATTAAAAATAAGAAAATAGACCGTGGGGTTTTAGAATTGAAGAAAGCACGGTTCTGGCCTATTACCTCAAAAGTCCAAACGGAGTGTGCTCATTAACAGCTTCCTGAGCATCTTTGATTTAGATATGACAGATCCATGCCGCAGATCATTGATTTAGCTGTTTCCTTGGGATTTCACGCTTATTACTGCTGCAATTTCTCTAATCTGTTATTAGTGAAGATAAAATAATTAGTGTACGCGCATACACCGACCATCTCATAATGGTAATCAAACTCCAGGTCACATGCAATAATGGCTCTCCCTACTGGTTGTTCGTTAGGAGTGGTCACACTTGATAACTATATTTCAAAGAGTAATTCTAGCCGTAACATGCGTTTCACCGGGCCACCCACCCGGCTGGGTGCAGTAAAATCCAACATGGACCAATTTTATTTAATTTTAAATAGGAGGGAAGTAGAAACAAAGTAAAAACTTGTATTGATCATAACTTTCAAGCCACAATGAATTTTTCAATGAAATAAAAAGTACTGGATTCGTAATAAGAAATACTTTTCAATAAGACCAATGTTGACATATTTTGAAAAAATAATAATATGAGAAAAGAATGATGAGAGAAGTAGAAGAGAGAGAAAATATTTTTGTCCATAACTTTCACTATGGAGCATATTTTTTAATGAAATAAATTGCATTAGAATCCTTGTAAAAATACTTTCCAACAAGACTAGTGTTGGCATACTTTATAATAATAATAATATGACAGAAATATAGTATCCATATTTTAGGATACCATACACATGCTTTGAGTATAGATGTACATTACTTGTGAGTATAGTACGTCACATTCGTGTTTCTCCCAAATTATATACAATATTTACTTGTTCATCTATGAATTCGATTGACTAACATTAGCAATGAGTTTAGTATTATACTTTTGAATGAATAAGATCAAGGATTAGTTGTTCTTAAACATAGGTGAAAGTATTGTAGTTTAGTAAATGTGTATGTTTTTAATGAAACATGAATTAGTTTATATAGGTACAATATGTGGTTATTGAAAATCTTTTATACATGATATGTCTCGTACTGTACCAACAAGATCATCAAATCATGTGTTGTTGTTATGTCTCGTACGGTACCTCTAGTACTGTACGTCTAGTACAATACTTTGCATTACAAAATGTGGATGTTAGTACAGTACTTCTTGTGCCAACAAGATCATTAAATCATGTATTGTTCTTATGTCTCGTACGGTACCTCTAGTACTATACGTTTGTATTATATTTTATATTACAAAATGTGGCTGTTAGTACTGTACTTCTAGTAACAACAAGATCATCAAATCATGTATTATTGGTATGTCTCGTACAATACCTCTACTATTGTACGTCTAGTACTATACTTTGTATTACAAAATGTGGCTGTTAGTACTGTACTTCTAGTAACAACAAGATCATCAAATCATGTATTGTTGGTATGTCTCGTACAGTACCTCTAGTATTGTACGTCTAGTACTATACTTTGTATTACAAAATGTGGCTGTCAGTACTGTACTTCTTGTACGAACAAGATCATCAAATCATTAATGTATGTCTCGTACAATGCCTCTAGTACTGTACGTCTAGTACTATACTTTGTATTACAAAATGTGGCTGTTAGTACTGTGCTTCTTGTACCAACAAGATCATCAAATTATGTATTGTATGTCTCGTACAATACCTCTAGTACTGTACGTCTAGTATCATACTTTGTATTACAAAATGTGGCTGTTAGTACTATACTTCTTATACGAACAAGATCATAAAACCATGTATTGTTGTTGTGTCTCGTACAATACCTCTAGTATTATACGTCAAATACTATACTTTGTATTACAAAATGTGGTCGTTAGTAATGTACTTCTAGTAACAACAAGATCATCAAATTATGTATTGTTGTTATGTCTCGTACGGTACTTTGAGTATCCTTGTTTATGATTATTGTCAAACGTTACATTTTAAATGTATGCAAAAATTAATATGAATGATAACATGTACAATATTTATGTATGTATGACATAATATGGAATATGAAGAAATAAAGAGGCAATAAGTACTGTACCTAAATGGTCAATCTTAGTACAGTATCCAAAAACATACTGTACTTTTATATACTTCTCTCCTCTTTTAATATACTTCTAATATTATTTTTTCCAAAGTATGTCAACATTGGTCTTGATAGAAAGTATTTTTCATTACGAATCTGTTGTTTTGTATTTCAAAAAAAAATCATTTAGAATTGAAAGTTATGAGCAAAACCGGTTTCTCTCTCTTCTTTTTATTCTCTTTTTAACTTTCCAACAACTTTTTGCCACATCAGCAACGTCCCATTCCCAACTACCGGGTAGGCTTCCGGGGATGTGGAGGGGTATGTGTAGCGTTACTCTTTTCAAACAAGAGGCTCGTCATTCATTTGGCACCGTCGGGGGCCACAACATTTTACAATTGATGGTTGCCAAGTTTCTGTTGCAAATCTTGAGGGCATCATTATCATTATCAGTATCATATACATGTTGAGCCCATCCCTCTCTAGTAGTTGCTCTCAAGTGAAATTGGATTGCCTCTTTCTCTTTTAACCCCATGGCACTCGCACACCAATTTTAGCTTGGTGCACGTACCCACCTAGAAGGACTCTCACGTACTTTTCTATGAGAACTTGATAAACCTATTTCATTTCTTATATAATCTTTCCTAGTGTGATCTTTACGTTCTTATTATCTCACAAATCACGTTCACCATCACAAAATTCATGGTTCATATTTTTTCCCCTTTATATATTTATCTTTTCAGGGCTGTACGCGTACTATCTTTATCAATTTTGCCACAAAACTCACCCTTATTGATTGCTCGTATAGATTATGGTGTACTTAGAGCCGAGTGAGGGTTGATTTGAGATATATTTGATGGAAAACAACTAGCTACACTATGATGGATTGAGGTTTCAACAATACAAAGGGTTGCAATGAGGGTATAATTGTCTAGCACTACTTTACATTCAAGCATGTGTAATGGCTTTGTCGTAAGATAACAATTAGCAGCTACTATATAAGTCTTGTTGTCTAGTGTAGATAAGGTAATGGTTCCACAACCATCATTTTTCAAGACACAACATTATTGTTTAAGTAGATTATATTACAATACACATAATCTCGCTGAACCATAAATCATTATCTATGTGTACGAGAGTGGTGTGTAATTCTCCTTTGCAACCTATTAGATGCACTAGTGTCCCAACTCTTTGTCTAAAATAAAACACAAATAAAAGATTCATAAACCCTCACCTCATTTCAAACATGAAACATCATAGTTTGGAATTGACAACGATCAGATAAGGAGTAATGAAATGCATTTGACATAATATAAACTCTATTTGAGTTGACCCTTATTTCAAATTTCAAAGCTAACAACCATTCAAACAACAACAATGGCATATATTAAATAAAACTCAAAACTAATATCAACGTGTTTGGAATTTGTGAACCTACATATATCTAGTCACCGATAAAGAAATACAAATTCAGTTGTTCTCAACCAAAGTTTCCTTGTGTATGCAAAACACTGCCAATAAACAACTAGTTCCAATACAATATAAACCATCCATGATTCCAGTATCTCGCAATGGCCCCTCTCGTATACAATTGTTCTCAACCAAAGTTTCCTTGTGTATGCAAAGCACCGCCAATAAACAACTGGTTCCAATACAATATAAACCATCCATGATTCCAGTATCTCGCAATGGCCCCTCTCGTATAATCTTAATAATACTTCACACAATATACTCATGTCCCTGTATCACTTTTTTCCAGATGACGGGATTGATTATTCAACTTCATTAATCCACGCTTGGTCATTATTTTGATACAAGAAGATACATTCATTTTGTAAAGCACATGTTAAAATTTTAGAGAGTACTAAACACAATTGCATTTATATGTAGTTAATATAATAAAACAATTCTTACATCTTTGAGAACGTTTCTAAACTTCTTTCATGTATCTCATCATATGATATGGACAATGATCAACAATTGTTTATTGTAGCACTGTATGGTTATGAATGCATGAAATATAATCATCTATTTAATAAGAATCGTTTCCTTGATCATCGAACCGTACCAACTTAAAAGAACCGTACACACCCACACACATTAAAAGAAAAATCTACCCTCATAATTCTTGCATTACATTTACATTATCATTAAAAAAATGTATTTCTTTGACTACAATAACGTTTTAATGCTTTATTTCATTACAAAACAATCGCAATCTTTAAATCATTGGAACCGTGTTGCACACATGGTTTTATCTATAATGAAAGACATGTAACTCCAAATTTTTATTCGTATTGAGACTTTTAAATGATCAAGCCGATGGCATGTCTACCATATAAGACAAATTACATAAGAAATACAATGCCCTCAAAAGTTTAAAGAAAAGCTCCTAGAAAGTATTATGCAATATAAAGTTTTAGTTATGAGAAATTGCATGAAATGGTGCAAAAAAGGAACACAACTTGTCTCCTAAAGAGGAGCCCAATATTTATCATATCTTTTCATCCTCTATACAATAGTTATGAGATGTAAAATGTGAAAATTAAAGTAAAAGGGATTATATATTGAGTGTTTTACAAACTCTAGAAAGCCTTTTAAGACTATAACCTTATCTAAACATGCAAAGAAATTCTAAGAGAATAAGAACTTGTAAACTTATTATATACATTGACATATGGAATACACTTATTTTTTGTTTTCAGATAGCATTACAAATATCCTCCTTTGATATGTATTTAATGTTCGTAACCATCTCCTTCTCCATAAGATTGATTATGTGTTAGTACATTCCATATTTTGTTGTGCGCACAAACATAACATGTTTTGGTCTCTTGGGAAATTTCTTATTGAGTATAATGGACTTTGATTTTAGGAGTGAAAGTTCAACAAAAGAAGCATGCAATAAATGCAGGCTCACATTTTCTTTTTCTTATTTAATAGAATTGGAGAACTATGATGCATTATTCATTAGTTAGTGAAGAGAAACTTACATATGTATTGATTTCATAACAAACAACATAAAGGATCGTAAAATAGGAGGCTTTTGGATGACATCCAACAACCAAGCAATAAAAGTGTGCAACTTCAAGTGAAGTAATATTTGTCCAATATCCATGTCACATTAACTTGATATATTACTCTAAAAGGGTGTCATCCACAACCTTCCTCAACTTTGGATCCAATAGAACACAAAGAAGCATTATTTGTTATGTGGTATTAGTGATGAAAACTTTCATACCTATAATGTGCATTGGATTTTCCAAAAGTTGACACTGACAAAAAAATTGATGTTTGGAGCAAGGATTTTGAATTTAAAAAACTATAGAAAAATTGTATTATCCATAAACTAACTTACATTTGAAGGATTCAAATTTTATCTCCCAACTCTACTTTTCACTCTCGACTTCAACTAGTGTTTTAACTTTGACTAACTTAGACCTAGGTCATTGCCTCAAGTTTTGTGAATTTTTAAATGAGTTTTTGTATTATCCTGTACATCTCTACCTCCAATCAAGTACATATAAATATAATTTCCATGTTTCCTTGGCCTAGAAATCATTTATCCAAAGTTATGTACTTATCTCTCATGATTATTAAGGTGAATGACTATAGTTAACCAAAACAACATGGCAAATATGATGCCCTTTTACTTATGAGGGCTCATTTTAATCATTGAAAAATGAAACTTGGGTTTTTCTAGATTCATGTACCAATTCAAGAAACATCAAATGAATGAATGATGAGTAAGGAAAATCTTATCTATTTCTCTCATTAGCATGTCATGTTAATATTTGAAATCTTGAACATTTTTAATCATGCATTAAAATCTTCTCATGATTGAGACATTTCTATAAATGTTTCCTGGAAATCCAAATTTCATATATCAAAGTTCTTTAAATTTAAGAAAGTGTCCACCAAATCATTTTCATTTTGGTATCCATTTCAATCATGTAGATGCATGTATTTTTTCAGAACCAATGCAAATGAAGCAAATCGTCTCTTTGACATAATAAGTACGATGGGGAAGTATGTTGTCCCTTGAAAACATATCTTGTATTGGCTCAAGTAAGGTCATGAAACTCTTGCTAGTCCATCCATTGTCTTCTTTCAAACTTTATAGATTTAAGATAATAAATTTTCAAGTTTACAATCCAACTACTATATAAAGGTGTTTCAAAATCAAGAACACCTTCTAAATATATGATGATTCACATTCAATTTACTCTAATTCTAGTAAGTTTTTCTATTGATGTTCCTCTTCACTCCTTAATATTTCACATATAAGTAATCACATTCTTTAACTCATATATGTCAATTTGATATAAGCATTGTCAATCCTAGAAGTAGAAAAAATTATCACAATGCTAATTATGTTTTGTCTCTTTGTGAAATTAGCCAAATAGGGGGAGGGGTTGAATAGTTCCCCACATACTTATTTGAAACTAAAAACAAAATATAAGTCTAATTAAACTTGGTCATATATGTGAACACAAAATGATATAATATGAACACAAAAGGATAGGATATGAAAAAAACCATACACACTTAGTCAACATGGTCCAAACTTGAAATATCCTACATCCACCATTTGATGTCTATAAAACCACTAGGATTTCTAAAATTACTTTGTTCAAGATGAAGAATTACAATATTAAAGAAAAACCTAAAATTAGAGAAGTATCACCTCCTTTCTACTAGACATCCTCAGAGCATCTCCTTTGCTCATTGACTAGGGAGACCTTCACCAACTTTCTTGTTCATGGACCTAGGGAGGAAACCAAAAATCTTCTTTGCCTAGTCCTAGGGGATCACCAATTGAGATTGTTAAAAGTAATAGTCATATCATATATGGGCTAGCCTATAGGCCCATATAGAGTCAAGTCAAGTATGTAAGTCTCTACAACAATATCCACCCTCTCCTATATAAAGGAGAGGGGTCTCTCTTGTATCCAACATTATTATATTGTCTCACATCATCATATCATCAACACTCAATCAATCAATCTACATGGTATTAGGGCATCGATCCTAACCCTAGAGAGAAAAGAATGAGTCTCCGCCCGCCGGCGGCGGGGCCCGTTATGGCTGGCTGGCTGCCTACATGGACATCTCCATCATCCTCTCTGTAGAGTCATATTCATTGCCCTCTCTCTCTAAATGGTCTTTGTCATCTCCATAGACCTATCTCTTTAAAGGGCCATCATCATCTCATATGGAGTCATAGATCTAGATCTCTACGTCGTAGATGCAAATCTAACAAGTATTGTCTTCAGCGTCTAGCATCTCCCATGAATATGTTTTTTGTCTTCCCCAAGCATGAAGTCAGATCCAATCGTCACCCTTATTGGATCTTCATCAATCAAGGTCTAACATCATCGATAAGTGGAAGTTCTTCCGAACATCAACAACTCCATGGTGATCTTTTCCATGGTTGAAGTCATCTCCACCATGTAATAAGTGTCTCTATCTACTCTACATGTGATCTTTCAATATTTCATCTCTAAGATCTGCTACTACCTTCAAAGTTCGTCCATGGCGTTAGGTGCAAGTCCTATGGTGTTTATATATCAGCCTTGGCCGGATCTACAAGTCCAAAGTCCAAAGATCTACTCTGGAGGCTAGTTACAAGGTGTGTATTCGGACAACACATCGTGTGTCCAATAGCCTGCTTGACATTTTCAACAATCAACACATCATATCGTCGTCCATCATGGCTTGTCACCATTTGGGTTTGCAATCCAACTGGTGGAGGCAGTAACACGTCATATCATATGGCCACCACAAAACGTCATATGTCCAACACAACACATCCCAAGTTAGAAATACCCAACTAGAAAGGATAATTGGATATATTGTTCCACCTTGTCCATTCAAGTTGCAAAAAGATCCATTTATTTTCTTATCTAGATCTTGTAGTTGGATACATACAACATCAAATCTGGTTGTCAGTTTCTCCTTTACAACTTCCTCACTAAATCAACCTCTCTAAAGCACCATCATGAAGTCCTCACATATGTGACGTGGTTCGCTCTCAGGCACAAGACCAACTCTATCATGTGCAAGGATTCATCCCTTTCAAGCACAAAGTCAAGCTTTCCTAAGCGTGAGTTCGAGCTCTCTCAAGCCCATTGAGCAGCCCAACACAAATTCTCCAATCATATCGACCAAATCCTTCTCCATACTTTTCTTCCCTCTCCACCCCATGTCCCTTAATATCACATGAGAGTTTCTTTTAGTCTTCGTCCACCCCAACCACTTTTGTCATCTCTTTTTGGTTCTTGTACATGGGAGGGTAGAGGAGATGAGAAGAGGAGGATGAGGAAAAGAGTTGAGGTGTAGAGTTTAGAGATTAACGGAGGAAAGAAGAAGAAGAGAATTGTCCACATATGGAGTTTAGTGTACTTTTTTCCAGTCTCATTGTCTAGTTCAAGGCCAATGACCATCCTCGCCATTCAAATTTTGAGTTGCCTAACATTGATATGTCTTCTTAGATCAATTTGATGTCATCAATGCTCTACATCAGGCACAAATATTTCTTCAACGACCTTGTCTTGGTGATTCTACTCTATCAACACTTTAGACTTCTAGCATTGAAGCATCTTGGATTATTTGCACATTTGGTTGTGTGTTGGTCAGACACACTTGTCTTTTACAGAAGATCATTCAGTCAACTACGTCAACACGGCTTCCTTTTTGTTCATTCATGCCCTATCAAGCATGTTGGTGTTTGTCTATGCCCCGTCAAGCACCTTAATGTTTATTCGTGTCCCATCAATCACATTGATGTTCATCCCTACCCTATCCACCATGTTGATGTTTGTTTTTGCCCTGTCACACATGTTGATGTTCTTCTGTACCCTATTTAGCACATTGACCATATGTTACAACCTAGTCTTCTTGTGGCACATATCCATTAAACTACTTCGATGTCAATAGTAATTGAGTTGGTGACTCAAATGATCTTCACACGTTCCTTTTACATACTCCAAGATACAACCTTCAACCTAGACAAAGTTTTAGATGACTCAAAGATTTGGTCTTTATCAATCTCTCCCAAAGATCTTCAATCTTAAGGAAATTTTCAAAGTCAAAGATGCCATAGTACATGGGAGAGCACATGTCACACTAAGTCAGAGGATATCAATCAGAACTATTTTTCAGTATTTTCTCTATTTGTCATATTAAGCTGAGCATGTGATTATCCCATGCTCCAGCTTGCAGTGGAGTGTTAGAGGTACTAAACATATAATATATGGGCTAGAGTTTGTAGGCCCATATAGAGTCAAGTTAGGTCTGGAAGTCTCTAAAGGAACATGTCCATCCTCTCTTATATAAAGGAGAGGGGTCTCTCTTGTATCCAGTATTATCATATTCTCTATCATACCGCCATATTATCAATAACCGATCAATATTTCTGTAGAGATATCCTTCCTCAAAAGCACAATAGACAATTGCCACTTCCTTACCTTGAAGTACTTTTAGTTGAATCACAAAAGAAGTGAAAGAGGAAGGGAATCTTGAATATAATAAATAACACAAGTACTAGTATCTATTCTTGATCTTCTCTACATGATTAGGCAAATATTGTATTCGATAAGATCAACTAACTTGATAATAACAGATTCTCAAAGTATTTCCTATTGTTGAAGTGCGTTGAGAAAGGACATAGAGATTTTTTTTATAGGTATGGATTAAGATTCTCCTAGAGGGCCATGGAGGAGCGCCCAAACAAATATAAACGTTATAGGAGGTCAAATTTGCATCCAAATTTGGGTGTTTAACAACCATACTTTACCAAAGAAGCTATAAACATGAAAGGTCATTCACTCTAACAACTAAGTTCTCAACTGAAATTCATTTGACAAGACATTGGTCGAACTGTACTTTAGTTGATGCTTAGTCAAGCTTAAAGAATGATGCAAACAAATGACGAGTCTCAACAACTCACTAGATTATTCCTGATTCAACTAAGAGTTCAACCAACCACTATATCTATTTAACTTAGAGTTCCACAAATATGTATGTTGGCTAATCATTTTTTTCAAATTCAGTTCTAATAAATTTTTGTAATAAGTGAAAGTTAATAATAACCCTCTATGGTAATACCTAGAGGTTTTCTAGGTAGTTTGCTAAAAAACTACTAATCCTTTCATAAGACTAATATGCATGGAAAATAACATCTTGTTAATTGCAATATGAAATAAAATATCATGCCATTAGCCCATGCAAATCAATACACTAAAAGGAAATACATTCTAGATATGTCTTTGGGAATTATGGAAACATACTAAAAAATAAAGCAATGTGTACCAATAACTTGACATAATGTAAAGATAGTCAATTTAGAAGCAAATATATACTAAGGCTACAAATATTCATGATGCAAAAGTTTTCTTTATCATAAAAAAGTAATTGTTCATTCTTGAAAAAGTGGCCATATAGTTCAATGAAATATAATTTCATGGCTGCATGATGTGATGCCTAATAATGATCTTGCACTATCTTAAAGTCATAGTCTTAAAGAAAAGCTAATATTTAACTACAACACAACTTTTTACTATCCACTCATGGTGTAATTAAAAAAAACCACGATATCATACTATAAAAATAAGACGAAGTCATCCATAGAGAATACTAAGGAATGTATTTAAAGTAAAGCTCAGATCCTATATACTTTATCATACACTCTCCTTTGAAAAAAGTAAAAAAGAAGGCAAAGACAAATTTAACATCCACAAAAAAGTACTTGACTTAACACCCACATTTCTTAAATTTACGAACTATAAGATAATAAAAATTTCTTAACACATGTTTGTGTTAATGCTAGAATTATGTTGAGAAATAAGGGTCTTTGATGCATGCATGGTGATTAGGGCTTGTATGTTTGGGTTTAATTAGAGTGAAAAATATGTTTCTTATAGATGAACATTTTTAAGTGTGGGTTATAAAATAGAAGTATTTTGTGTGTGGAATTATATTTCAAAATTTTTAATTCTAAATGATAGTTGGATGTAAAATATACATTTTTATAATATAAAAATACTTGTTACTAAATATGACATTCTTCTCCCTAAAGGATTTTAGGAAAACTAAGGAGGATTAATTATAATATTGTTGTAACATATTATCAAACGCCTCTCCCTCCCCTCCCCTTCCCTTCCAGATTCAAATTCCCTGTTACATATTTCATGGAAATGAATATATTTCTATTATCAAATTCTTAATGACCTCTCCTTGACATAGGATTCTTGAGTAAGATTTATAGAGGTCCACTAGTTGCTCTCATCTATTAGCATAGTCCCCGTATCCTTGTATGGCAAAGTCGTTTCCCCTTCTTTTCCTTTCTTCTTTCCAATTAAAGTGTATTTGATGGTTGCCATTTCTCAAATTTGACAAAAGGCGCATGTACCAACTCACCCTAACAATATTATGAATTGATAACATTTATTTCAAAACGCCCCTCATTTGGTTTCATTTTTTTGATGAAATTTCTTCATCCTTTTCAAACATTAACTCTCATGTTTTATCCAACTATCATGGTTCCCCTAGAATGATTGACCTAGGTCATGCATTGATAGACAATCCTACATTGCTATCTTTCCTACTACCCAATGATATCATGTGGCCTTTGACATGCAACACTTCCTTCTACAAGATGTATAGGCTTAAGTGGGACCATCACAATAAACTCAAATTCAACATATACTAGGGTGAGACAATCTTGAAAGAAAGTATAACCCTCACATATCATGTTATAAATAATAAAATATTGGATACTCAGATGGAAGCATCATATTATATAGCAATGTACACTAGACCTAGCGATGGAGGCCTTTGATCTTATAACATCTATATTCTCTTCTACATTTGAAGGGCACCCAAGATATAAGCTAGATATCCACAATGGGCACTTAACTATGCCTTTCCACGTGCACCTACACCACCTCAACCCTCTATCTAAGACTAGATCTGAATTTAATACCTTCATGGATGAGGATAATGCATGATTTGAGTATGACCCACATGTTCTTTGGATTCTCAAGAACAATTCCTTCTACTAACAACCTTGGATAGGTCATTCCCACCATCTGCCAGCTTGGAATTCCTAGTGTAACTTTATGACCCTGGTGTGATGCTAGTTGACTTATTCATAAGTAGAAAAATCTACAAGGTAAACAAAACTTGGAAAAGAAACCCATTGACAATGATCTATATATCCTCTGACACTCAAGAGATAGAGGAGGGAGATCTTAATGATGCAAATATGGAAACATCCAAACTGCTCAATTTGATGATTAATGATTCCCTCTACAATTTTTTTACTAGTAGTAACCATCTTCTTATCTTAGATTCATCATCTCTTACACATAGTTCTTTCAATATGTATCCTTATATTTCTCCTTTATGATTACATTTCTATTAAAGCTTAGAGGGCATAAAACTATTAAGCACAACCGCAAGCCCTTAAAATATTATTAATGCAAATGCTAGGTGCATACATTAGTAGGGCAATTTCACCCTCCTTTTTTCTTGAAATGGAATGAATATCACCATTCACCCAAAAATGTATATCTCTATTTTCATCACCACCCTTGAAAACATGTTTGTGAGTCACTATAGTGGTTATAAACTTTTCCAATTTAGCATGAAGGAAAAAACTCAAAATTTAAATTTTATTTCCTCATGAAAACTAAGACCTTATAAAGTTCTCAACAATTCTACCTTATTCAATCTTAAAAACTTGCTTGTCCATGGAAAAACAAGATAATTAATATGTAGACAATATTCTAACTTTTTCTAGTAATTGCTTATTGTTCATTTCAACATGAAATTCTATATGATTGATGGGTTGAAAGACAATAAAAACCCCTTCAAAAAATATCTCCTCCTTGACTTATCCCCAACCTTATGTAGATAATGATGAGACTAATATGGCGCTAAATCCTCATCAACTCCAAGTGTCGTAGGAGTTGTCAATGATAAACCATGATACTTTTCGAAAGATCTTTATGATACAGACGAACCCCATTTCTAGTTTCACACCTATAGTGATGTCTCGATGCACACCATCAACATGTCTGAAAACTAATCCTTTTATATACAACTACATTTTTTACTCTTATTGATCATACCAACAATGTTCATCCCAAAAGAATGGGGCATTGAATCATATAACATGTTACAAACACATGCCCTTCCTCTGACCCTATTTCCTTCACACATGTTCACACATGAAGTGTTGACTCCCTAAAATATACATTATTTCTAGTGAATATGGCTTTGATCACTAAAAGCATAAGTGGGTAAATTATGCATCACACGCCGCTCTTGTTTGTTACCAAAATATGGATATATTTCCTTTTGTGTCATGACCAAAACCTATGTTATTTTCCAAAATAAAACTTCTATATATGTTTTCTGATACTAAAGCAATCAAAGATGTGGTGGGATGCAATCTGCATCATCACTGATGAAGAAAATTACAAGTCATAGCCTTTAAATGGAAATGTGATAATGAAGCCTCCATCTCAAATTCCAACCAATAATTCACATGTTTAATCTCTAGTATATCCCCAAATGTAAGTGATCTAGAGGTGTTATGAAAAACATAGATTCATGGGATGTCTATGTCATTACCAATTGAAAAGAACTAACAACTCCCACCAATTTTGAATAAGAAAAGATTTCTTGCAGAATGACTTTGTGCACCCATATGTCAAGAACCTCATTTGGGTGACAATTTTACGTCCTCAATATCTTGATCAAGGAAGGTTCATAGGAATGCCAAATTGTTTCCAACTCCACTCTCCCATTTCCTACATTGTGATACTTGATCTTAGGATCATGAATAATCATGTACAAAAACCAAGATACATGATATACCACTCAATAAAATGAAAAACAATATTAGATATCCCACTCTAACCATTTACATATAAGACCAATTATTAATAACGTCCCCCTTTTAATCAAGATCATCAATAAAAGGGAACCATAACAACAAGTTCTATGCATTCATTAATTTGTTAGATGCAAGTACCTATTACAAGCCTGTAAGACCATAAAGATATATTATACAACATAACAGTTCTTATGGTTATATTTACCACACTTGCATCTAATTTAGTCAAAAAGTTGATTTATACATAATATCTAGAAAACACCTTGCCCATGATCTGAGAGTACATGGACAAATCTATTATACTAAAAAACACTAACTCACACCTTTAGGTGATGTTTTTCTCTATTGTTGTCATTGGCTATTTTGGCTTGATATTTTCTCACTGGGATAACCTTGAGGAGATTTTTGTAACCTTAAAACTTGTAGATGGTGAGAGTGAGATATAATGGCCTCATAATTGATAAAATACAACAATCAAATAGAAGTATGAATATTCTATTTTTACTAAGTAGTTATATGATCATAACACGACATTTGAAACTATAAGAATACAATTGAGTATTTGTGATGACCCATCACCACAAAATCAAGATTACTCAACACAAAGCACAAAATTATCAACTAACAACCACATTACTACAAAATAGGGCAAATTAAAACCAATTTCAGTTAATCATTTTAAGCGAAAACATATACATCAAGGTTCACAAACTGTGCAACCTATATCACATATCATACCATAAAGGTACCCACTTCACTATACATCAGCCATCTTACCACAAACCCATTACAAAAGATAATCTGTTCACATGTACAAGCTATACATGTAAAAACCATTACTTCTAAAACCTCATATCGATGTACAACATCTATAAAACACCCTACCAGGACCTGAGAGTACATGGATGACATATAGGACTCTACTACAAAATACTAGCAGCATGTCCAACCTTCAACAACTATTGATCTCCTTGTTTCTCTTCCTCAACCGCACGACCTTTAAAACATCATGCATGACCACCTAAAAGATGTGGAACCCACAGGGTGAGACAAGCGTCCCAATGAGAGATATAAATCTCCGCCAACTACTATTGTAAACACAAATTATACTTAAATAAGAAAGTAACATTATTATCAGGATGAGCATATTCAACTAAATGATTAAGTAAAATTGATAGCACATATTAGACAGATTAAGTAACTACAACCGATAAGTAAAACATCATGTACTTTTAGAAGGAATATGAAGAACATGTATAACCATTATCAACTAAACAACAAAAGAAACAAGGCAAGGGTAAACATCCAATGTGAGTCATGTTTAGCCTTAAGAAGATATACTAAACGACTGTATTACACCTTTTAAGCCCCGTGGAGATGAGGTACCACTCATAATCCAACTGACCACAACTAAGTCGAAATAAGTGCCATACAAGATCTAGGAGAGACGAACTCCTATGATCTCCTCTGCCCTCAGTCAATACGAGTCTGCCGTAGTGACATATAGAGTCCAACTACATAACAGCCTAGTCCACCTTGGTATCTAGGTCATGTCACTAGTGAACATGGTATGCAACCCAAACCTCTGAGGTACAACTGTAACTGTCCTATATGACATCATATATATTGAGATACGACCGCACCAGTTCTCCTACCAAGGCATGACCACATCCATCCTCTAAATCATGGAATCAAGATGTCAAGGACACTTGGTCACTTACACCTCGCATACTTAATAGCATGCCCTCTGAGTTTCCCTTAGGAATACTTTTTTCACCATCTAGAAAGTTCTGACACTGAAATGGATCTATGTCACAAGGCATCTACATGATTAGGATTTCACTTGATCAATTATGCCAATTGAGTATCTTTTAATGCATCAATCAAGTTACAATGTACAAACCCTAAACATATTCTACAAGAATAAGGTAGATTGCAACTTCAGAAGATATATAACATATTAAGCATAAAGTTGAACACATAATCACATGATACTGTCTCAATGCCATACACAAAACCATCACCATTATCACATCTCTATGGGATAACCATGCCTCATCACTGGAGGATATTACCTCAAATTAGGTACTAAGCCTCTGCCAAGGTCATAAGACCTAGTCACATCATCATTGTCTTATTGTGCCTCATCAAGGCTCATAATCATCGTCATGTGTTAAATAGGAGATATTGTAGCAACCACAAGCTATGATGTCCATTCAACCTGCAACATTAGAGTTAAACGAGTAGGAGAGAAAAAAATACTTCATTATATGCTATCACTCAAGAAAGTAAGCATTAATCACCATGTACTTAAACATTAGGATTAGGGTTTCTCATAGTTAACCGATTAGGGTTTTCATAACAACATTCAACATCATACTTTAAATATCATCACTTCTCATAATCTTGGAACACATTAAGTCCACTATCATCAACACTAAATAACAACACAAAGTAACCATGTGTCCAAGGATTACCATCGACTGAAGGGGATACTAGGTCACATATCTATGCGGTCGAAGAGAAACCAAAACAACATGGTCGAAGACAAAACACCACCCTAGCGACCTAAGAGAGAAGTCCACCTCTGTGACCAAAGAGAACAAGGCAAGTCATCGACCGAAGGGACTTAAACATGTTTTCAATCGAAGAGAGGATCAACAACAACCAGATACAAGGAGGAAAAACTTGGCGATCAAAACAACAAGGGAAGCTCATCGACCAAAGGACCTAGGTCATCTATGCGACCTCTCAAGGAAACCATCTTAACTACCAAAAAATCACCAATCCTTTGACGACTTAGACTATATTGTGAAGAACATCAGGAGAGGGAAAACCACTATCAAAGTATGATCAAATCAGGTGGGTCACCAACATGAAACTGAAACCTCAAGGAGTGAGGTACTTCAAGGAAAACATCATCCAAAACACTAGAACTGATCACTAACACAAAGGGAACCGACCCTAAATCAAGGAAGAAAGAAGCAACGTTTAAAAACATAACATACATCCAAACCTTCCATCACCAAAAGAGAGAAACTGAACCATAATCACGATGAGAAACCAACGTTTAAACGTGTGCATGTAAAACTACTACTTGCACCATCCATAGGATTTCAGGTACAAGAATTAAGGTTCATGAAAAAGAGTTACTCTACCCAAGATCACTGCGTCATCATAAACCCCAGTTTAAGATATCATCATTATATAGCTTAGCACCACATTTTAGAGATGGATTAATGACATGCAAGTTGAGTGCAACAATAGAAGAGGGGAAAATTATATAACTCACCTTGGATTGAAGAGGAAAACCACTCCACAAGCAAGAAGCTCCAAGGAAGAAAGAAAATCCTAGCTTGTCCAACTCCACGCCCAAGCTATCATCACCTCAAAGGGGAAACTTAACCATAGGTTAAAGATGCACCAAGAAGAGGGGAAACCCCAAGGCCAAAAAATAAAGGAAAGAGATAAAGAGAGAGAGAAGTTCCTCAACTCAAATTTGAACACTACCATGAAAAAACATGGATTCAGTTCAAGAGAGAGCAATTCTCCTACCTCAACACAAGCATCATCATGGAAACTCCATGGGTTCGGCCAAGAGAAGAAGGAAGGGAGATAGGGTTTCAAGAAAAATTTCGATAAAGGAGATCACTTACCAAGGTTAAGGAACACCAAGGATCATCAAAAGAGGGTAGCTCCAACTCTAGATCCTCACATGCAAGGTTCAGCCTCCTTGCTCCTAGGTGGAGCTCCTCCTCTTCCAAGAACCAAGGGGGATGAGCTCCAAGGAAGAGAGAAGAAATAGAGGATGCAAAAGGATCAAATCCATGGGAAAAGAGGGGTACATCTACCCAAGGGTAGGAGAGAGTAAGGAAGGATAGGTGTCCAACTAAACATGCCACTTGTCCAACATAAAACATCCACACAAGCACTTAACATGCACATGCACATGCACATGCACATGCACATGCACATGCACATGCACATGCAACAAGGTTCGTGAAAACCAAGGTAGATCAGCGACCTCACTTGGTCAAAAGGAACATCGGTCGAAGAGAACACAACCCACAAGGCTCATCGGTCGCATATAAAACATCCTAGGGTTTCTTGGCTCTTCAATTACCAATGCCACTAGGTTTACTCAAAATCTCATAAACTGAAGGCACCAAGGTCTAAGACACAACAAGGTGGGTCACTAAAAACCAACTCAAAGGGTCAACACTCAAGCAAGGTCAACCATCTACATAAGGCACCAAAGCAAACCCTAAACATACACTCATGATGCCACCTCGACATCCAAGATGCAAAAAGGTGCCCCTAAGCATCATTATCTCTCTCATGATGCTAAAAATAGGAGACACATCCAACATGTGACAGACTACAAGAAAAACCCTCAACATGGGTAAATTACAACTTGGTCCAAAACAAACACATATATAGCATAACTAGCTCAAACATTATTCAAATTGGGCCAAACTAAAAACATAAGCATGTCACATGATATTAAAGCACCTCAAGAGATTCAATTAAGATTTTAAGAATCTAATAAAGCTAAGAAAACAATATTAGCCATAATCTAGGTCAGTGACCTTACAACCAGAAATCCCTAACAAGGATTTCTCCCCCAAAATCCTATGTGAAAAGAGACATGTACTTCCTACACATCTCGTCCTCTAACTCCCATGTGGCTTCCTCTACACCATGGTGATGCCATAAAACCTTAATCAGCACTATATCCTTCTTCTTAAACTTCTTCACCCTTCTATCAAGGATCAAAACCAGACCCTCCACATATGACACATCCTCCTCCAACTCAACCTCAACAGGTTGTATCACCAACATGGTATCTGGGTGACACTTCCTCAACATCGATACTGTGACAAAGTGCATTTTTGCATAAGTATGATTTAATTCCAATTTACCCTTATTATGTTCACTCTTGACCCCAATATATTTTTCTTAGCTACTTTATCAAATATTGATACTCAAATTCAAAATACCTGACCAATGTGAATTTTCTACACATTATGACATTACAAATTAGGTTAAAGTATCACTTTACTCAAAGAAATGAATTTTTCCATCAAACTTCATCATCTGGTTCTTAAACTTTTTCTAAATGTTCTACACATTTTTGGGAACCTATGATCCAAATTTCATCTCATTTGGACATTCCTATAATTTCCTATGAATTCTTAATTTTTTATTCTAAAAATCCCTTTAACTGCATTTTAATTGGCCTTTCCAAGTCAGCAATCTGGGGCAAAGGATCGGGGGCAAGTTTCATCCCTTGAATCCACCCCACGCGGATCGTGACCTAATCGTACGACCATTGTGCTGTCTCCTACCTCCCACAATCAGTGGGGAGGAGTCAATAAGGAGCGAGATTTGCTATCACCCACCCACGACCCCAATTCGAAAATCTGAGCGCATAGGAAACTTGGTCTTGCGATTTGGCGCTCAACGAGCCCTACTTTGACCACCATTAAGTATCAGTTTTGCCATAAAATGATTCCCTCTTTCCCTCATCTCACTCCGGCGACCATGTCTAAAGACAAGAGCCTAATCTAGCCTAAACCTAGCCCCCGACGTTATAAAAGCACCCCCCAAGGGACACCACCACTCCACATTGCTAGAAAGCTCACTTTGGCTCACTCCCTCAGCCTCGAGCACCTCTTTTTTGCCCTACGATCTCCTACTTCTTCAAACAACGCCTCCGCCTGGTCGTATTGGGCATTTTTCCCTTGCCTCATCAACACATCGATCAAGGCAGCCATCCACTTTGGAAAGGATCGACAAAGTCAAACGACATCTTTGGTGCCTTCCTTAACTCTTCCTGCTCCTAGCACCCTTACATCGGAGAGCCTTCCTCCGCTTGGTTTCCATGCTCGCAAGGGAGTGCTGAGAAAAGGAGAAACAGATCCCAAACCACTAGTCCAAAGAGGAATAAACCCGGTCTAAGGACCCAACTGAACCACTAATTGGACCGGCAATCAAGCATCAAACCAACAAATCAATTATTGAACTAGACTTGAACCAGTGACCCACATCGTCGATGATGCACTCCACGAGGTCAAAACGCACGAGATGGGATTTTGCTTTTGGCATTTATAAGACCTAAACTGAAACACCTAGACACACTAAAACAATTACACCCACAAGCGCACAGGGTCATGTCGTAGTATAGGGAGGTGGAAAGTATAGGGTCGATCCACAGGGAAACGAGGGGGCACTAGAGCTAGGTTAGTTTGGCTAGGTTCCTACTATGGAGACTAGGGTTAAGGGTTTGAAGGTGATTTGATTGTTAAACTACTATGGGCAAACAAGCAATTTAAAGGCAAGAATGAAATCTAAGTTATCCCTAAGCTAGAACATGGCTAAACAAGCAAGGAAAGGCTAAGCTAGGTATGAAAAGGCAAATTACACTAAGGCAAGCAAGAGAGAAGGAAAAGATCAATTAAAGAGCTACACTAGGCATGAATAAGGCAAGAGCAATGCAAGAAGCTAACTAAGCAGGTAAAGAGCTAACTAAGCTAAGTAAGCATAAAACTAGGGTTTCAAGCAGTAAAGAGATGTGTGGGCTGTTTAGGGGTATGAACTTATCACTTAAGTTGGGGGTTGACATATGAACATTATGATTCCATTTAAATTATCCAAACCAAACAACAAGTTAGAGTCTAATGAATTAACCTAAGCTACTAATTGGCCATGGATATGCTAGGTTGTGTATAGGGAAACAAGTCCCTAACACCCCCTACTACCCTTACGAGGCTCAATTGGGTTAGAGATTAGGTTCAAATCAATTAGAGTCTAATCAAGTCTAGGTTTCTAGATTAGGCATTCCTAGGGCAATTAGGGGCCGAGGGTAGTAATGGGGAGGTGAAATTAAGGCTTTGGATCCCAATTCCCCCACATTCTAGCCTTGAGAAGGCTCCATGCTAATTGCACTAGAATTATCTAATCTAGCTACTTAGATCTCTCACTTAGGTTTAGGGAGATTGATTAGGATGTAGGAAGATGGGGGGGGACCTTGGGATCCAAGAATTGGACCTAGGGGCAAATCCCAAAATTCACACATATAAGCAATTTGCCTAAATTCCTAGGCGATTTCACACACGAACCAACAAGCAATCCATGGAGAATGAGATAGAAATAGAATATAATCATTAAAAATGGAATTACAATGTTTACATGTCATTTTCCCCCAACATGGTACCAAAGTAACATAATTTCCCCCAAACAACCCACTCACATGGGCCTAGCTACTCATAGAAATGGAAAATACAAAAAGAGAGAAGAAAGAGATAGAGGTGGCCATGGAGCTCAAAGTAGTGGCTGAATTCCCCCTCTCCAGTAGCTGCAGGTCGTCCTCCTCCCTCCTCTAGGGTGCAAGGGTGAAGAATGAAGGGGATTATGGGTAGGAACTAGTCTAAACTAGTGATTTGGTGGTGGCAATGGTGAAATGGAGTGGATTTGAGGTGGATATGGAGTGGAATGTAGTGGATGGCGATTTGGGGAGATAGGAGGTGGTGGAAGGTAGCTAGCCTCGTGCCCCAACCACCACCTAGGTATATATAGGTGTGGGGAGGAAGCACTAGGTCAAGTAGGGGCAAAATGAGCAAACTAATGAAAACTAGGTGAGTTTTGTGAGCAGCACGGCCGTGGTGGATGGGGTAGGCCACATTCGTGATGGATGGGGCACGGTCATGGGTTTATTCCATTGAAGTTACATGGTTTTGGTCTGAATGGCCACAACCGTGGTGGATAGGGTGTCGCACGGGCATGGTGGAGTACAACGACCATGGTGGGTTGGATGATGGCGGTCGTGGTGGTGTAAAACGGCTGTGGTGATCTTCTGTAGCACGTCCGTGCTAGGTAGCACAACCGTGGTGGCTTCCCCTTGCATGACCGTTCTTGGCTGCAGGGCCGTGGTGCTCTTTGCTGGACTTGGACTTGATTTTCAAGTGACCTAACACGACCGTTCTGTGGTACCACGGCCGTACTGGGTCCTGGATCAACACTTTGACTCTGTTCTTTGGATTTTCTTGGGCATCTTTACTTCAAATGATCTTTGGCCACTAGGGGTAGGTTGAGGGAGCCTTGGACTTCACTTTGGGTCTCTTCAAAGCCAGAGGAACCCTAAGATCACTCCTTCTCTCTCTCTTCCATCAAGTGTGGTCCAAATGCCTGAAAAACACGCAAATAATGTCCATAAGTGCATTTTATACAAATAAGCATATTGGGAGGAATGACATGCAATCTAACAAGTATATATATGATTGAAGAGCAAAAAAGACACAAGATGAAGCCCTAAATAGGGCTGCATCACCACCCCAAACTTGAAATATACTTGTCCTCAAGTAAGCTCCAACTCAATCTCTCTACAAAACTTCCACAAAAAGAAATGAAATATGTAATGTAAAAGATGATTATTGCTGAATGGGATCAAAGATGACTGAGTGCATGCATTTCACCCCTCTCCTCTCCTACTTTCACAATCCAATCATGAAAAGAGCACAAATCACATGAACTTCAAATATAGCGCATAGAATATACAAGTTATCCATATATCTTTCATTAAGTTCTGGGTAAACCGTTTCATGGTGGCGTTAATCAAGAATGACTAGGAGTGTTGTTTCACATTCATGCATTCAATCTTATATTTCAAATCACACCAAAAGACCCATGTGGCTTCGGAAAAGGGCAAAATGAGCTAAGTTTGATGTTTCCTAACTCAATGGGTATGAAAGTGGAAGAAAGGGTTGCGGTAAGATTTTTAGAGTGTTTTTACACACTCATCTTTTATTTATTTGAATGCTCTTAAATAGGAGCATCCTTTTATTTTGTTTTTGCTTTTCTTTTTCTTTTCTTTTCTTTCTTGCCCTTGGTGTAGATAGGGCAAATGGTGGATAGAGTGAAGCGGGGGGGGGTAGAGATGTGGCCATCCCAAACTTTTGGAGGTGGCCAAGGCTGATTATGTGCACTAGGGCATCGTTTCATGAGGCGGAGGGGTATGAAGATGGTGGAAGAAGAGTCGGGTCAAAGAGGGGTCATTGGTATGATTTTCCACATAAGATATCATGCATGAAAGTTAATCCAATACTTCATCCTAGATATCACACCACATGGATGAACAAGATGAAATTGATATATCAAACAAGTGATTCCACAAACACTAAGCGTTCAAAGCTTGCTCAAGTTCACAATTCAGCCAAATCAATCACAATCGTGAGAGAGGTGATGCACATGTAAAAAGTCAAACATTGATACCACTTAGCAATAAAGCATGATATTTCACTTGCACTAGTCAAAGGTCGTCATTTTTACTCAAAACAGTAGAGATTGGGTGAAAACATACTTTTTAGACAAGAAATCTCAAAATAATTGACCAAAATGGTTCCAAGTTGCCTCCAATAACATCTAAACCTATAATATTGAACTTAAAACAAAAAACAAGCAAATCCTAACTAAAACATGCAAAAATTACCAAAAATCTACATGATATGCAATGCCTGGCAGAAAGAGAAATTTTTTTGAAAATTACGCAAAAAAATGACAAGACGGTAAACTACATGGCATGCAGGTATGCAAAGCGGTAAACTTCTAAGCTAGATAGCAAAACAAGCAAAAAAGTGAAAAACAACAAACAAAGAGTAAATAGCAGGTGAGATACAAAAATGAGTGAAAGTAGAACGAGGGCATACCGCCCTACCACCCCAAACTTTTGAATCATGCTGTCCTCAGCATGACACTACAGTCTAGGATGATAGGGTAGACGATCACTGTGGTGGTGGTGGAGGTGCTCCTCCCTTTCTATAATAGACACCCCAGTAGTCTGATTGTGGAGGCGGATAGCTGTCCTGAAAAGATGATAAAGAACTCCACCAGTCTTCACCCCACTATGGATTCCTCTGGGCCTGGGCATTCTGAAACTGGTAAAGATGGTTGACCTGGTAATGCATATGCTGGTGGTCCAACCACATGGAATCCTGGGCCCTTTGAAATCCCTCCTGTGTCTGTAGTATTCTCTCCTGCGTCGCCTGAATGCCCTCTAGTTGTGCATGGATAGTACTCATGTCATATGCATTCACTGAAGGTTGTTGTGGCTCTGACGCTCCCATCCTTTCTTCTCTTTGCCTCACCCGTCTTGCCACTCTTTCCTCTGTTGTCCACCTCTGCTCAGCCACCTGTGAAGGCTCTCCTAGACCCCCAGCAAAAATCACCTCAGGGACTGCCTCTCCTCTCGGGTTCTCCGCCTCATACCTCCTCAATTTTTCTAGAAAATCCGACGTCGGTCCATATTGTGCCATGAGGGGTGGAGTATGGTAAGGTAGCTCCAATGTCACTCCTGGGTAAGGTGGGTTGATTTGGTAAATGATCCTCTAATCTATATCTGTAATCATGGACGAGCGAGCTAAGTAGTGCAAATCAACCAACTTGCCACCATCTGCCTTTATATAGCTTGTCATGTCATGTCCTAAAGCAGTGGCTATGGATGTCATAATCCCTCCCATTACAAATGGATTTGTGCTCTTGGACGGGATTGTTCTCATATGATCTATAAGTGATGCCCCCAGATTCACATGCCTCTCTTTTGTCATCCAACCAAGAACAAAAAGATCTTTCCTTGTGCAGCTGCCTTGGTTTTTGTACCTAGAAAAGATGGTGTTTGCTAACACCTTCTGAACATAGTGGAGAAACAGGCTATGGATGGCACTTGTCTTGGACTTCCCCGCTACAAATGTACTTTGGCCAGTGAAGCATTTCCACATAGCTGGATATGTGGAACTAGAATCATTTTCTATCCTTCCTCTGTCTAGGAGGGCTGCCACCTCCCCACTTGGGGCAAATATTTGATTTAGCATATGCGAGGTTATCTTCCACCTCTTATCCCCAATCACCACCTTGATTGCATTCTCGCCATCATCAGTTGTTTTCTCAAGCATGGCGAAGAACTGTTGGGTCAGCTCTATGTATGACTCCTACTGCAGTGTCAATACGTCAAATAGCCCCATTTTCTCCATCAATCCCTGAAAGTAGGCATAGAAACCCATCACCTCCATTGTAGCTTGGCATGCATATTGAGTTGCTAAAACTCTACGTGTCAAGCACTCCGGGTGCTTAGGCTCCTTTACCCTGCCCGTAGTGACCTCAGGATGTAGAAGTGGGCGTTGTGGTGGACTCTCGTGCTGCTCAGAATCAGGCATGTCTGTATGATCTTCATCATCTAATACGAGCCGTCGATGTGGTCACGACTGTGGTTCAGGCTGTGGCTGTGCCGTCAAGGAGATTGATGGTCAGGCGGCTGAAACTGACAGCCGTGTAGCTGAAACAGATGGTCTCTCAGATGAGACGGATGGCCGGGCGGCAGACGGTGGTGGCTGCGACGAAGATGGTGTCCCCCGCTATGGCTATTCAGAGGCTGCTTCAATGATAGGATCCACTATGGCATCCAAATCGGTATCCGTCAACTGAGGGTGGTTGTTCTTTGGTTTCCTTTGGTAGGCGGTGATGCCCCTAGTCTTCTCTACTGATCTCTTTGCAAACTTCTTCATTCTTGCTCGAAAATGGAAGTGAAATTAGAAAATTTCAGATTTCTCCGAAGAACTAGGCTGTTGGGGCGGAATGGAGAGAAAGTGGTGCGTTTGTGGATGGAAATAGGTGGAATCCAGAGATTGAGGTAGTGGAAATGGTAGGGGATTGATTTGGGATGATTTGGGAGTGCTTTAGTGAGGATTCGAGGGTTGGAGATGGTGGCCGGAGTGCTACACGGGCGCTAGGGCGCGGAGTACGACCATTCTGTTCTTCAAAGAAATGAACAAGTGAATAGAAATTTTGTAAATTTTGAGTTTAAGTTGCTGGAATCGTGCTGCAGCACGGCCGTGGTGTCGTCATGTACCACGGCTGTGCTGCCTTGCACGACCGTTCTGCCCTGGTTCTACACTTAGTTAATTTTCTCAATTTTTGACGATTTCTCTGTTGAATGTGAGTGCACCACCACGGCCGTTCCATGTCACCACAACCGTGGTGTGCACTGTAATAACATTATAACACTTCAAATCTGGTTCAAACATCAAAGCTTTGATCTCAAGTTGATATTCTATTGATTCTTTGTCAAAATTTCATCTATTCCTTCTTCATTTCACTCTGTTCTCACCTGTACATCTCAAAACTACACAAAAACTATCAAATACAAGTGTGTGTGTTTTCTTGGAAAAATGTAAAAACAAAGCAAAAGTATAAAAAATGTAGATTGGTTTAAAAATTCCCAAACCTAGGTGGGTTGCATCCCACAAGCGCTGAGTTTCTTGCCTTCATCTAGGCTTCTTGGTGATTCTTCAAAATTCACCCATTTGGAATCCTCATGTGCCCATTCTTGCAAAACATGCATCCTTCATTTGCACTCAATCTATTTTCCTCATCCCTTTCATCACAATAATCGTCACCAATTTCTTCACCTTGGTGTCCTCTCAAATGCTCATTTGGACTTGTGAAGTGATCATGTCCAATATCCCTATCTCGGACTCACTGCGTTGGGGTCTTGTACATGTTGATATTGATCTTCATGTCCATGAATGAGACTATCATAGTACCACTGCGCACATGAATGTCAGCATCAGCTGTAGATAAGAACGATCTTCCCAAGATGATGGGAATCTTCCTATCCTCCGGCTCCATATCAAGTACAATGAAATCCGTCGGGAACACCACGCCTTTTTCTTTATCTATCATCACCAAAACATCATCCACTCTACCCCTAGGCACTTTTATGGATCTATCCACCAACTGGAGAGTGCAATGTACCAGCTTCAACTTACCTAAGCCCAGCTCAACATAGACATGATATGGCATCAAATTCACACTAGATCCCAAATCAAGTAAGGACCTGTCTATGCGATGTCCCCCTATGTAACTAGGTATGAGCGGGGCTCCTGTGTCTTTTCTCTTCATGGGCAGGGAATGTTGTATGATGCAGCTCACTTGCTCAGTCAATCTCACTTTCTTTGTAATTCTCCCCGTTGACCTTCTTTTCACAGTGCATAGTTCTTTGAGGCACTTGGCATATGATGAGATTTGTGTAATTGCATCCAAGAGAGGAATGTTGACCTTTACTTGTCGGAAGACCTCAAGAATGTCCATATTGTGCTTTTGTCTTCTTTTCACAGCCGGGGGCTCATCTAGTGCTTCGGGAAATGGTGGCTCACTAGATATTGGCCCACTTGATTCATCATGATCTTCCTATGGTGTAGCATGAGGTGGAGCACTAGGACTCCCAATATCAAAATGGGGTGACAAATGATCACCTTCGGCAATTTCAATCACAACATCACCACTCGACTGCTTTTGCTTTGCTTTGTCACTCTTTCTTTGACTTACAGGCTTCTCAAGTGTTTTCCCACTCCTTAGAACTGTCACAACACTTCCTTGCTCATGATGGGGAGGGGGAGCATGTTGTGGTTGTGGAGGAGGTGGGGTGGCACTTGGGGTTAAAATTGAGGTGGAGAATAGAATTGAGGAGGAGGAGAGAATTGGGGTTGGAAAGTGAAGTTTTGGGAAATTTGACGTGAGGGTAGTGGTGGAGTGTAAGGCTTAGAATAGCCTTGGAATGAGTGAATGGGTTACACTTTCATGGGAGGTGGATTATAGTAAATGTGGGAAGAAGGCATAGGTGCACTCACTTTATGGTAACTCAAGATGGATCTTGAAGCTAACTTTTCTTCTTGAAGAGCAAGTGTAGAAGAGAGATACTCTATCTTTTCTTTTAACCTTGCAACATCTCTTTGAACATCATCAAACACTTTCAATCTAGAGAGAACATCTTACTCAAACCTTGAGCTGTAGCTTGGAGTTTGCGGTTCTGAGTAGCTATAGGGGTAAGGTGTCTTCACTTCTCCCTCAAAAGAACCAATGTAATTGACCAAATGACAAGGACCATTTCCTCCTTGACTTTTCATGAGTTTCATCATTTATTACATAGCCCTCATCACTTGTACATTGGGATCATTAGAAACAAAAGTCTCACTAAAGACCCGACTCCCATCACAAATCATGCTAGAAGTTCAGTTCCTTGAATTTTCTGCCAATTGCTCAAACAACGACCATGATTCCTCCGGTGACTTTGTCATGAAAACACCTCCACAAGAAGAATCTACTGTAGCTTGATCCCTTGACGACAAACTGGAGTAGAACGCTTGTACAAGCTTCCACAAAGGTATCTCATGATGCAGACACTCTATTAAGATCTTTTGCAATCTATCCCAAGCATCATGGAACTTTTCTTTATCCATTTGGCTGAAACTCACTATTGACCGCCGCATTTGTGTCATCCTTGCAATAGAGTAGAACTTCCTCAAGAATGCCATCTTCATCTCACCCCAACTCATGATGTCTCTCCTTGAATCATACCATTCCTTGGCCCTATCCTTGAGTGAAAAGGGGAACAATGTGAGCCGAATTGAGTCATCACTTGCCATTGACGTTCTGAAGGTGGCACACATCTCTAGGAAGGCATCCACATGCTTGTAGGGGTTTTCACTCTCTGAGCCGTAGAAGGTGGGCAGGATCCCAAGAAGACCTGGAGGAATAGAAAATTTCTCCCCTTGCATTTGGATGACTCTAGATGCAATATGTGACTGGTAGTTGCTCGGCATGATGCAAGGACTTGCGAGGTGCATTTTGGTCTTCCATCTCGTTTCCTCCTAAATGGCTTGTCACATGCACAAAGCATAACCAAACAAAGGAAAGCAAGTTAGTAAACCAATATACACAAAGAATGCAAAGAAAAATGAATAAAGAATAGCAATGATGAGGGCAGTAGGAAAAGTCAAAGCAAAACTAACTAGCTAGGCCGAGCACCTCTAATCCCCGACAACAGCGCCAGAAAGCTTGGTGCGCTTCTGCTAGAGGTGTACACACCAGCCAACTAGGGTGGCTAGATGCACTCCACGAGGTCAAAACGCACGGGATGAGATTTTGCTTTTGATATTTATGAGACCTAAACTGACACACCTACACACACTAAAACAACTACACCCGCAAGAGCATAGGGTCGTGTCGTAGTATAGGGAGGTGGCAAGTATAGGGTCGATCCACAGGGAAAAGAGGGGGCACTAGAGATAGGTTAGTTTGGCTAGGTTCCTACTACGGAGACTAGGGTTAATGGTTTGAAGGTGATTTGATTGTTAAACTACTATGGACAAACAAGCAATTTAAAGGCAAGAATGAAATCTAAGTTATCCCTAAGCTAGAGCAGGGCTAAACAAGCAAGGAAAGGCTAAGCTAGGTATGAAAAGGCAAATTACACTAAGGCAAGCAAGAGAGAAGAAAAAGAGCAATTAAAGAGCTACACTAGGCATGAACAAGACAAGAGCAATGCAAGAAGCTAACTAAGCAGGTAAAGAGCTAACGAAGCTAAGTAAGCATAAAACTAGGGTTTCAAGTATTAAAGAGATGTGTGGGCTGTTTAGGGGTATAAACTTATCACTTAAGTTGGGGGTTGACATATGAACATTATGATTCCATTTAGATTATCCAAACTAAACAACAAGTTAGAGTCTAATGAATTAACCTAAGCTACTAACTGGCCATGGATATGCTAGGTTGTGCATAGGGGAACTAGTCCCTAACACCCCCTACTACCCTTACGAGGCTCAATTGGGTTAGGGATTAGGTTCAAATCAATTAGAGTCTAATCAAGTCTAGGTTTCTAGATTAGGCATTCCTAGGGCAATTAGGGGCCGATGGTAGTAATGGGGAGGTGAAATTAGGGCTTTGAACCCCAATTCCCCCACATTCTAGCCTTGAGAAGGCTCCATGCTAATTGCACTAGAATTATCTAATCTAGATACTTAGATCTCTCACTTAGGTTTAGGGAGATTGATTAGGATGTAGGAAGATGGGGGGTAACCTAGGGATCCGAGAATTGGGCCTAGGGGTAAATCCCAAAATTCACACATATAAGCAATTTACCTAAATTCCTAGGTGATTTCACACAGAAACCAACAAGAAATCCATGGAGAATGAGATAGAAATAGAATATAATAATAAAAAAATGGAATTACAACATTTACATGTCATTTCCCCCCAACATGGTATCAAAGTAACATAATTTCCCCCAAACAACCCACTCATAAGGGCCTAACTACTCAAAGAAATGGAAAATACAAAAAGAGAGAAGAAAGAGATAGAGGTGGCCATGGAGCTCAAAGTAGTGGCTGAAATCCCCCTCTCCAGCAGATGCAGGTCGTCCTCCTCCCTCCTATAGGGTGCAAGGGTGAAGAATGGAGGGGATTATGGGTAGGAACTAGTCTAAACTAGTGATTTGGTGGTGGAAATGGTGATATGGAGTGGATTTGAGGTGGATATGGAGTGGAATGTAGTGGATGGTGATTTGGGGAGCTAGGTGATGAATGTATATTCATCATGAAATTCAATCATCACTTCAGGACTAATTCAACTCTATACATAACTATTCCACTCAATATGAATCATAATGTACAAAACTACTTAGTTGATTCGATTATCAAAGTTTTAGCTAAATATTGTTCATTTAACGCAGGTTGTGACAAAGCTGAACAAGTAGTCAAAGTCCACCTTCATCTCTAGCTCTGATCAAGAAATCTAACCAAGCTATTCCACCCATGCGGTCTCAAGACCGTTTGAGCCCATGCGGTCTCAAGACCGTTTGAGCCAGTGCGGTCTCAAGAACGTTTGAGCCCATGCGGTCTCAAGACCGTATGACCAACAAAGATCTATTGGAGGCTTAATCCATCCGTAAGGGATCGAGCAGTGCATGGATTCAGGACCTCGAAGCAGATTCCTAACCACGGCCGTGGTGGTCCAAAACGACCGTGGTCTGCTGCCATCACCACGACTGTGTGGTGCGGCCACAGCCGTGGTAGATCAACTTCAACACCTGAGCTTTCACTCGCCACGATTGTGGTCGACAAGACACGACCGTGGAACCCTACCTGCATCAACCCCCTCTCACTCGGCACACCCGTGTGAGGCAACACGGCCGTGTGGCAGCCACCTCACCACAACCGTGGTGTCATGCCACGACCGTGGCACAATGCCATCAGAGCCCGATCTCTCATCAACCACGCCCGTGCAAGGCGGCACGGTCATGGGGCAGCAACATCGCCACGACCGTGGTGCGTCGTCTTCTACCTCTGTGCCTCCACCAATCAGCGCTTTTCTTCTTCAAATACGACTGAATTTGGCGGCGTCTCGTTCCTAGAGCTTCGTCATGTCAAGAAACAGCTCTGATTCCACAATGATCTACAGCTGTTCCGCCCTCCATTCTTCTTCTTCCCGTCGTCTCCACCATTGCAGTAGCAATATGCATCTCCGCCGGAGAGCACTGCGCCGCCGGACCTGCTTCTACCACCGTGGCCGTCTTCGTCCAACAGCTGTGCCGCACCTACTACTCCCACCTCAGCTGAACGAAGGCCAGGGATGCAAGACTGTTTTCCCCTTTCGTGAAGACCGCATGGTCAGGCAAACGGTCTACAGACCGATTGGTAGCAAACGATCTACATACCATTTGGAGGAGTTATCACAGACCGTTTGGCCTCATACACCAAGACCATTTGGTCCATCCATCCGCTTGCAGAGACCGCATGGGCCGTCACACCTTCCAGACCGTTTGCTAGCAAACGGTTTACAAACCGTTTGCCCCTTTTCTAAGATTGTTTGCCCAGCTACAGACCGTTTGGGGGCCAAATAAAGCAAACTGCATGAGAAAGTCAAAGCAGCGAAGACCGTTTGGAAAAGATTTTTTCTGGCCAAACCGTTTGCCCATAACAGTAGTAAACCATTTGAGAAAAAAAAAGATCTCAAGGTCCAAGACCGTTTAAGGGTCTGTCTTATGCCTATAAATAGGACCCCAAGGATCCTCACTTGGACATCGGTTTTGGGACGCCGACAGGCTGCCTATACATAGGTCCGAGCCAAATCCAGTCCAGTCCGTGCCAGTTTCATTCCACCTACTGCCCATGTTGCAACCAAGGAGGCTGAAGATAAAAGGAAGACGAATCGAGGGAGACTGTCCAGTCTGTCTTAGCACCTCCCGTTCACATCCAAATATGCTCCAACACGACGTAGGAGACCACATCTTCTTCACCAAGCTGCGACTACCTTCTGCACCGATTTCATGGCGGATTTCTCTCTCTTTCTCATTCTTCTTGTTTCTCACATCATGAGCGAGTAGTACCTTTTCACTGGGGTGCGGGGACTAGCCCCGCTGCCCATGCAAATCATGTTCTTTTGTTAACTGTCCATGGTAATGTATATAACTTTTCATTTCGTTGCTAATCGCTAAGTTCGTTGTTAGATTGTTTGCTTGCTTTCATCTTTGTTCTTCCTATGTTATGAGAATATCTTTATGTAGGATTGAATGTTGTTTAACATGTTGACTCCCAAACTAGAAATAGAATGGTATTCCTTGAGGTCGTAAGTGTATGATCCGTGAGGGGACGAGCCATCTAGCCTTCGGTGACGCTTCTGTGTACCTAACACCTATATAGGGGGTTCACAACCTTAGTTGGATTTTGTATCTTCTTATTAATCATTGATGTTTGCTCGTATATAAATCAGCTGCTTGCTTATCGATTAGCGTGGTTGACTCCCAAACTAGAAATAGAATGGGGTTCCTTAAGGTCGTAAGTGTATGATCCGCGAGGGGACGAGCCATCTAGCCTTCGATGACGCTTCTATGTGCCTAACGCCTGTATAGGGGGGCCACAACCTTAGTTGGATGTTGTATCTTCGGAGCTGTAATTATGTGATCCGGATGGTGACGAGAAATCAGATGCCAAAGGTGATGCTTACGCGGACCTAACGCCCGTATGGGGGGTTTTGCAGCAGCTCTACTTGGATAGTTATTTCTTGCCTGGATGTTTGATGTTTGGATGTGCTTGCATGAGTAGTGGTGGTGAAACCCGATACCATCCCAGCAATTCCATATCATTGATCTTAATCTAGCTTAAATTCAGTTTTTACATTCCTGCAATTAGTTTAATTAACCTCAAATCAACCAATCATTCTAAATATTAGTTTTACTTGAGCAAGATTTGATTGACAAAGATTCTTAAAAACGTTGTCCTTTGGGTTCGATCCTTAACTATACTGCGATAAGAATCGTCCGCTTGCGGGTGGTATTATTGCACTTTGGTTTTAGTAAAAACTCGGGGATATCAAACCTGAGTGAGTTTGTTAGTGCGTTCAAAATACCACGTCAAATTCTGGCGCCGTTGCCGGGGACTACGGAATCAGTCAATCAAATCTAGTTCTTTTAAGACTAATCTAGGATTTTGCTTTTTCTTTTGAAACAATCGATCATCTACTTGAATTTGACTCTACTCTATAGTTCTCACTTTCAAAATCTTTCCAATTTCAAGTACAATCCAAGGTGTAGTGCATGCACCGTTCGGACAACCCCAGACTAACAACGAGCTTTGATCCAGAGATAGACAGGACTTTTCATCGTCAGATCAGAGAAAATCAAGCAAGGATGGCTCAGGAAGAGGAAGTAGCCCGAAGAGTGGCTCAAGCCATCAATGCACAGAGAGAGAGGCTCATGCAAGAAGCCAAGACTGCAGTTCAATAGGAAATCCTAGCAGCGCAAGCAGTTGAACTACAAAAGGATCTTAGAGAGTTCTCAATCCCGAAATCTACGAATGTTCATCATCCAGTACAACCCCCTCCTATCAATGCTCCTAATTTCAAGATAAGAGCGCATTGGATCACCCTACTTCAGAATAACCCTTTCTATGGCAAGCAAGGAGAAGATAGCCAAAAACATCTTCTGAGATTTATTGATCTATGTGCCATGACGAAATAAAATGGAGTCATAGATGATGCCATTCGACTCCGTCTCTTCAAGTATTCACTTGCTGATAGAGCCATAAGTTGGTACAATTCATTGTAAAGTGAAATACCCATCACCACCTGGGAACAACTCCAAAATGTGTTTCTAGAAAAGTTCTATCCTCCATCTCTCACATATGAAATTAGGGGCCGGATAACAAATTTCACTCAAGTCCCTGGAGAAACTCTCACTGAAGCATGGGATAGGTACAAAGAGCTTCTACGCAAGTGTCCACACCACAGAATTCCTAAGAATCAACTCATCGAAATTTTCTATAGGGGTGTGGATGATGATATTAAGAGGTTTCTAGACTCCTCGTCTGGAGGAAACTTCATGCGTCAAAGTTATGACAGCCCATGGAGAGTCATCACTCTGGGAGCACAAAATCAAGCCAATTGGGGTAGATCTGTAGGAAAAGGAGTTTTGAAAGTAGTTATGGCCGAAGCTACTCCCGAGTACAAGTCTATCGCTGAAACCTTGAAGCTCTTAGTTGCCAAGCAAGACCATATTGAATCATCTCTTGCTGATATTGGAAGAGGACGTTCACCCACTCAACAACCAGACCAGGTCAAGTCTGCTTCCCTGTTCTGTGAAGCATGTAAGAGTACCGATCATTCCACCTTATCATGCAATGTTCTCTATGATGTTGTTCTAAGCAACGTATGTGGACAAGGAGATAATGGTCAGATGGAAAATCTTAATGCTATCAACACCATTCCTGGTCAAAGTTATTACAATCCAAATCAGAATAGGAATCATCCCAGTTTTCAATACGGAAACCCCTTTGGAGCAGTAAAATCGCACCAATTTGGTTCAAACAATCAATCAAGAGGCCCACCAGGATTCCAGTATAATCAACAACAGAATTTTGGGAATCAAGGAAATTTCAAGGGGAACTTTTAGAATAGGAACTACAATAATTATCAAAACAACTCTCAGTATCAGAATCTTAATCAATAGCAAAGATAGCAAGCAAGACCCGTCTCTTCTGATGACAAGCTACCAGCCATTGAAAAAATGTTGCAAACTCAGCAAACTATGATAGCCAACCAACAAGCTCAGTAGAAGGCTATTGAATCTCAACTAGCTCAACTTGCAACTAGCATAAAGCCACCTACTGGAGTCTTTGCTGGCCAACTTGAGAACAATCCTAAGAATCCTGAACAGTTGAAGGCAGTCACCACTAGGTTAGGAAAAGACTATTTGAATCCCCCTGTAAAGACACCTGTGGTTATTATAGATAAAGATGAACCTGTGATTGCCCAAGACTCAATAACACAAGAGTCTCAATCAAAAGTCAATAAGACAGATAAGGGAAATCCTGAGGAACCAACTGATGAAGAAACTGAAACACCGGAAACTGATATTCCAGTATATAAACCTCGTATACCTTTCCCAGCTCGTCTAAGGCAGACCAAGCTTGATACTCGATTTGACAAGTTTAAAGAGGCTATGAAGAAACTTCATGTTGATATTCCCCTTTTGGATGCTCTGGCCGAGATGCCGGCATGGACAAAGTACTTAAAGTCACTCCTCACCAGGAAGTATATAACTGAAGAGTATGAGATAGTAAAACTGGAGACAACTACATTGGATATCATATTGAGCAAGATGCCCAAGAAACAAAAAGACCCGAGATCCTTTGGAATCTCATGTCATATTGGTGATTCATCATGTAAGAAAGGGTTGGCAGATCTCGACGCAAGCATCTCTATTATACCACTTAGCCTGTGCAAAAGACTAGGGTTTGCAGAATTTCTTCTTACTGGCATGACTATACAGCTTGCAGACAATTTGATAAAACGTCCGTTAGGAATCCTCGAAGATGTCCCGGTCAAGGTAGGCAAGGACACATATGTTCCATGCGACTTCGTCATTATGGATATAAAAGAAGATGCCAAATATCCTCTCATTTTTGGTCGTCTGTTCCTCACCACTGCAAGAGCCCTGATTGATGTTGAAGTTGGTACCTTACTATTCAGATTAGGAAAAGAAACTCTCGAATTAAAAGTTTTTTAAAGTATGAGAAGACCAAGTATGCAAGAAGAAGTATATCTGATTGACTGCATTGAGCAAATGTCACTTCTGACTCAAGAGCATCATGAATCAGACGATCCCTTAGAAGTTGCTCTAACAAATCCATCAGTTGATGAACAAATTGACAAACAAGTGAAAGGTTGCGTCGAATCCCTCGACTCCGCTAAAGAAGATGTTGAAACCACTAGTGAAGAACTCAAAGCTATGGAAACTACAGAAGAAACAAGCGAAAAACTAGAGGCTCCCAAAATGAAGCCCCTGCCCGAAGGACTGAAGTACGTGTTTTTAGATGATCTCAAGGTTTGCCCAGTTATTATAAATTCCGATCTAACAGTTGAACAAGAAGAGAAACTCCTGAAGGAATTAAGGGAAAGAAAGAAAGCCATCAATTATAAAATGAGTGACCTCACTGGGGTCAGTCAAGCACTGTGTATGCACAAGATCCATGTGATGAAAGATCACAAGCCTACTATTGAGCATCAACGAAAGTTGAATCCAAATATGAAGGAAGTGGTCCGTCGCGAGGTCATTAAACTACTCACAACTAGAATAATTTATCTGATCTTAGATTCACCATGGGTGAGTCCTGTGCATGTTGTCCTGAAGAAAGGTGGAACAACTGTTATACGGAATGAAAATAATGAACTCATCCCCACCCGAACAGTCACAGGGTGGAGGATGTGCATAGACTATAGAAAATTGAACAAGGCAACTCAAAAAGATCATTTTCCAATGCCCTTCCTTGATCAAGTCCTAGAAAGGTTGGCTCATCAAGAATATTTCTATTATCTTGATGGTTACTCTGGATTCTATCAAATACCCATACATCCAGATGACCAAGAGAAAACAACCTTTACCTTCCCATTCAGAACATATGCGTTAAAAAGAATGCCGTTTGGTCTCTGTAACGCGCTCACAACTTTCCAACGTTGCATGACCGCCATATTCGCTGGTCTTACTGAAATAATTATGGAGGTTTTCATGGATGATTTTTCTATTTACGGAGATTCATTCGATTCATGTCTAAAGCACCTCTCCCTGGTCCTCAAACGTTGTGAAGAAGCACATCTTGTGCTAAATTGGAAAAAATGCCATTTTATGGTAAAAGAAGGCATTGTCCTGGGCCATAGGGTCAGCAATAGAGGAATTGAAGTAGATAAAGCCAAGATTGAAGTGATTTCTAAACTGGCTATTCCCACAAATGTAAAAGAAGTTCATGCTTTCCTTGGTCATGCCGAATTTAATAGAAGATTCATAAAGGAATTTTCCAAGATAACGAAGCCAATGATGAACCTATTATTAAAGGATACTGATTTCAATTTCAATGAAGAATGTGTCAAAAGCTTCAACACACTGAAGTAGGCCCTTACAACCACCCCCGTCATTAGAGCTCCTTACTGGGACCATCCTTTTGAAATTATGTGTGATGCCAGTGATTATGTTGTGGGCGATGTTTTAGGGAAATATATAGAGAAGAAACACTATGTGATCTATTATGCATCAACAACTCTCGATGAAGCCCAGAGGAATTATGCAACTACCGAGAAAGAACTTCTAGCAGTTGTGTATGCCTTTGACAAATTTAGATCCTACCAAATTATTTCGAAAGTTATTGTCTACACTGACCACGCTGCCATTCGTTAACTTCTAGCAAAGAAAGATGCAAAACCTAGGTTGATTAGATGGATCCTCCTGTTACAAGAATTTGATTTAGAGATAAGAGATAAAAGGATATAGAGAATGTTGTAGCAGACCACCTCAGTCGCATCCACACTCTGGATACTGAGAAGATTCTGATCAATGATTCCCTGCCAGACGATCAACTAACGAAGGCCTCAGAAGCTATACCATGGTACTCGGATTTTATGAATTACCTTGCTGCTGGGGTTATCCATCCTCAATGCACTGGGAATGCCATAAATAAGTTCATGCATGATGTGAAGCAATATCACTGGGACGAGACATATCTTTTTAAACTAGGTTCCGATGGTCTGTATAGACGATGTATCGCCGAAGAAGAGACTCAACTTATTTTGGAACAATGTCACTCAGGACCAGTAGGAGGACATATGAGCTCTAAAAAGACTACTTTAAAGGTTTTGCAATGCGGATTCTTCTGGCCAACCATATCCAAAGATTCCTATGATTTTGTTCTATCTTGCGACAAATGTCAAAGAACAGGTAATATAACAAAGAGAGACGAGATGCCGCTGAATCTATGGCAAGAAGTAGAAATATTTGATGTTTGGGGGGGGGTGGACCTCATGGGTCCATTCCCATCTTCTCATGGATTTTCATACATCCTAGTGACGGTAGACTACGTCTCAAAATGGGTTGAAGCCATACCAACCGTCACTAGTGATTCCAAACCCGTCATCAAATTATTCAAAGATATTATTTTTCCCCATTTTGGAGTGCCTCGAACCGTGATATCTGACAGAGGGTCCCACTTCCTTGAAAGAAGCTTTACTGAGAAAATACGGCGTAACACATAAGGTAGCCTCGCCCTACCATCCGCAAACAAGTGGACATGTAGATGTCTCTAACCGTCAGCTAAAGGCTATTCTGGAAAAGACTGTAGGATGCAATCGAAAGGATTGGGCAACGAAAATCAACGATGCCTTATGGGCCTATCGAACTGCTTATAAAAATCCCCTTGGGACTACACCTTTTCGATTAATATATGGAAAGACTTGTCACCTGCCAGTCGAATTGGAATACAAGGCATGGTGGGCAATTAAACAACTGAACTTTGATATGAAAGAAGCTGGCCAAGCCAGGATTCTGCAACTCCAAGAGTTGGATGAACTCAGGATGACAACTTATGAGAATGCACGAATCTACAAAGAACGCACGAAACTTTGGCACGATGGACATCTAAAAAGAAAAGATATACAAGTAGGAGACCAAGTTCTGCTATTCAACTCAAGGTTGAAGTTATTTCCAGGAAAACTCCATTCTCACTGGTCTGGACCTTACATTGTCAAAAGCATTTCCCCACATGGTGCTTTCTCTTTATGGAGTGAAAAGTCAGGTGAATTTATGGCAAATGGTCACCGCTTAAAGAGATATTTCACCTCGATTGACATAGGCACTGAAATAATGCTGGAACTCACCAATCCTAAGGATCCACCATGAAGCTGAAAAATTCAGTCGAGCCATCGACACAAAACAACGACGCTCGTAGGGAGGCAACCTGATCAATAAATTTGTTTTACTTTTCTTTTCAAATTAGAATATTTCTTCAATTTTGTTCTTACATTCTAGTTAATTCTTCATTAAATAAAATTCGCATCGCAAGATGCTATTTTAAGATCTAATTGCTCTTTACCTTTGAGATTTTCAGATAAAAGGATGCACGCTGATCGGAACACAACCATACCTGGTGGTCATTCTGGCATGAATTTTCCCCTCCATCTTGGATTTAGGGTTTGCTCGGGACGAGCAAATCTCTAAGTTCGGGGTGGAGGGTGGGTGGTACGTACCTCACTTCCCACCTACACCCATCCTTTTCATACTTAAGCTTTCGCTATCACATTCTTGTTAAAAAATTATAATATTTTCAAAATTTTCAAAATTCTTTAATGTTTTTCAAAGAAATTGAACAGATACTTGATGATTTTTTGACATTTTTGACATCTCCTGGTTTCATTAAAAGTCACTAACTAAATCGCTATGCATTTTCAATCATTATATCCTCCTTAATCGAAGTAAATCCTCAAAAGGACCACTTTTTGAAACAAGCCTTTTGATTGAAATCATCTTGTGAAGTTTATGATTCCTAACCTCATGATACTTTTTGCAAAGATGACAAGTGTCTATCAAACTGATAGGGATCAAACACGTCGTGCTTCCTAACTGATTTGTGGAACAATAGCATGAAATCCCCACCAGATCCTCATCAAGTCATTATTTGAGCAGAGTTTGATAAAGAGAACAACCCGGTGCACTAAATTGTAAATCAAGTTGCATTCTGATATGAACTCTCTTCTACACCTCTTCTATCATCTTTGTATCCCTCCATTCATAAAAAAGAAACAAAAATAGTTGAATATGTACCAAACCCTAAGTTCGGGGTGGCACGCCACTTCCCTCTTTATCCGCTTCTTCCATACCCCTCACAAATAAATAGGGGCGTACCACTAAAAATGCAATCTCGAGTCGAATAGAGGAGAGATTTGCAAACAAAAAGATGCCAAAGTGCACACAAAAAGAAATGCAATCTCGAGTCGAATAGAGGAGAGTTTCGCACAAAAAAATGCAATAAATGAAATTGCAAAACAAATAAAAATCTTGAGTCGAATAGAGGAGAGATTTACTTCTTCCTTCCATACCACATCTCACTCCCTTTTCTACCTAATGGCACAATGATTGCCTACCATATCCTGGAAAACACCAGTGTCAGATCAAATGCACACTTGTTGTTCTACGGGTGTCTCTGAACTCTTACAAAACTCTTTGACATGCTTGTTGTTGGAAAAGGTGAGGAGGAAGTGATTTTGGAAAACGAACTCAGGAACGAAGATATGGTAAGATGTGTTTTGTGGTCTCAGGAGGTTGAGATACTGAGTCATGTTGAGCAAAAACAAAACATTCTTGATGTGAAGATGAAGCAATCACACGAATTGAAATTATTCATTCGGTGAGTGTTTCAGATTTTGTGTTACTCGAGGACGAGCAACGTTTAAGTTCAGTGTATTTTGATGAATGTATATTCATCATGAAATTTAATCATCACTTCGGGACCAATTCAACTCTATACATAACTATTCCACTCAATATGAATCATAATGTACAAAACTACTTAGTTGATTCGATTATCAAAGTTTTAACAAAATATTGTTCATTTAACACAGGTTGTGACAAAGCTGAACAAGTAGTCAAAGTCCACCTTCATCTCTAGCTCTGATCAAGAAATCTAAGCAAGCTATTCTACCCATGCGGTCTCAAGACCGTTTGAGCCCCTGCGGTCTCAAGACCGTTTGAGCCTGTGCGGTCTCAAGACCGTTTGAGCCTGTGTGGTCTCAAGATCGTTTGAGCCCGTGTAGTCTCAAGACCGTTTGAGACCGTATGACCAACAAAGATCAATTGGAGGCATAATCCAACCGCAAGGGATCGAGCAATGCATGGATTTAGGACCTCGAAGCAGATTCCTAACCACGGCCGTGGTGGTCCAAAACGGATGTGGTCTGCTGCCATCACCACAACCGTGTGGTGCGGCCACGGCCGTGGTAGATCAACCTCAACACATGAGCTTTCACTCACCATGACCGTGGTCGACGAGCCACGACCGTGGCACCCTACCTGCATCAACCCCCTCTCACTCGCCACGCCTGTGCGAGGCAGCACGACTGTGTGGCAGCCACCTCACCACGACCGTGGCACAATGCCATCAGAGCCCGATCTCTCACCGACCACGCCCGTGGGGCAGCGACGTCGTCACAACCGTGGTGCTTCGTCTCCTACCTCTGTACCTCCACCAAGCAGTGCTTTTCTTCTTAAAATATGACCGAATCCGGAGGCGCCTCGTTCCTAGAGCTTCGCCCTGTCATGAAGCAGCTCTGATTCCACAACGACCTACAGCTGCGCCGCTCTCCCTTCTTCTAACCGCCGTCTCCACCATTGCAGCAGCAATATGCATCTCCTCCGGAGAGCACTGCGCCGCCGGACCTGCTTCCACCACCGCGGTAGTCTTCGTCTAGTAGCTGTGCCGCACCTACTACCCCCACCTCAGCCGAACGAAGGCCAGGGATGCAAGACCGTTTGCCCCTTTCGTGAAGACCGCATGGTTAGGCAAACAGTCTACAAATTGTTTGGTAGCAAATGGTCTACAGACCGTTTGGTAGAAAACGATCTACAGACCGACCGTTTGGCCTTAGACACCAAGACCGTTTTGTCCATCCATCCACTTGCAGATACGACATAGGCCATCACACCTTCCAGACCGTTTGCTAGCAAACGGTTTACAAACCATTTGCCCCTTTTCCAAGATCGTTTGCCCAGCTACAGACCGTTTGGGGGCCAAATAAAGCAAACCGCATGACAAAGTCAAAGCAGCAAAGACCGTTTGGAAAATATTTTTTCTGGCCAAACCGTTTGCCGATAACAGTAGTAAACCGTTTGAGAAAAAAAAGATCTCAAGGTACAAGACCATTTAAGGGTCTGTCATGTGCCTATAAATAGGACCCCAAGGGTCCTCACTTGGACATCGGTTCCGGGACGCCGATAGTCTGCCTGTACACATGTCCGAACCAAATCCAGTCCAGTCCACACCAATTTCATTCCACCTACTGCCCGTGTTGCAACCAAGGAGGCTGAAGAGAGAAGGAAGACGGAGTGAGGGAGACTGTTCAGTCTGTCTTGGCACCTCCCGTTCACATCCAGATCTGCTCTGACACGACGTAGGAGGCCACATCTTCTGCACCGAGCTGCGACTACCTTCTTCACCGAGTTCATGGAAAATTTCTCTCTCTTTCTCATTCTTCTTATTTCTCGCATCATGAGCGAGTAGTACCTTTTTGTTGGGGTGCGGGGACTAGCCCCGCTGCCCATGTAAATCATGTTCTTTTGTTAACCGTCCATGGCAATGTATATAACTTTTCATTTCGTTGCTAATCGCTAAGTTTGCTGTTAGATTGTTTGCTTGCTTTCATCTTTGTTCTTACTATGTTGTGAGAATATCTTTATGTAGGATTGAATGTCGTTTAATAGGTTGAATCCCAAACTCGAAATAGAATGGGATTCCTTGAGGTCGTAAGTGTATGATCTGTGAGGGGACGAGCCATCTAGCCTTCAGTGATGCTTCTGTGTACCTAACACCTGTATAGAGGGTTCATAGCCTTAGTTGGATTTTGTATCTTCTTATTAATTGTTGATGTTTGCTCGTATATAAATCGGTTTCTTGCTTATCGATTAGCGTGGTTGACTCCCAAACTAGAAATAGAATGGGGTTCCTTGAGGTTGTAAGTGTATGATCTGTGAGGGGATGAGACATCTAGCCTTCGATGATGCTTCTGTGTGCCTAACGCCTGTATAGGGGTCCCACAACCTTAGTTGGATGTTGTATCTTTGGAGCCGTAAGTATGTGATCCAGATGGTGACGAGAAATCTGATGCCAAAGGTGATGCTTACGCGGACCTAATGCCCGTATGGGGGGTTTCACAACAACTCTACTTGGATAGTTATTTCTTGCCTGGATGTTTGATGTTTGGATGTGCTTGCATGAGCAGTGGTGGTGAAACCCGATACCATCCATGTGATTCCATATCATTGATCTTAATCTAGCTTAAATTCAGTCTTTACATTCCTACAATTAGTTTAATTAACCTCAAATCAACCAATCGTTCTAAATATTAGTTTTACTTGAGAAAGATTTGATTGACAAAGATTCTTAAAAATGTTGTCCTTTGGGTTTGATTCTTAACTATATTGCGATAAGACTCGTCCGCTTGCGGGTGGTATTATTGCACTTTGGTTTTGGTAAAAACTCGAGGATATCAACCCGAGTGAGTTTGTTAGTGTGTTCAAAATACCACATCACTAGGAGGTGGTGGAAGGTAGCTAGCCTCGTACCCCAGCCTCCACCTAGGTATATATAGGTGTGGGGAGGAAGCACTAGGTCAAGTAGGGGCAAAATGGGCAAACTAGTGAAAACTAGGTGAGTTTTGTGAGTAGCACGGTCGTGGTGGGGCACCACGACCATGGTGGATGGGGTAGGCCACGACCGTGGTGGATGGGGCACGATCATGGGTTTATTCCATCAAAGTTATAGGGTTTTGGTCTGAATGGCCACGACCATGGTGGATAGGGTGTCGCACGGCCATGGTGGAGTACCACGGCCGTGGTGGGTTGGATGATGGCGGCCGTGGTGGTGTAAAACGACCGTGGTGATCTTCTGTAGCACGATCGTGGTGGCTTCCCCTTGCATGACCGTTCTTGGCTGCATGGTCGTGGTGCTCTGTGCTTGACTTGGAGTTGATTTGCAAGTGACCTAGCACGACCGTTCTGTGGTACCACGACCGTGTTGGGTCCTAGATCATCACTTTGACTCTGTTCTTTGGATTTTCTTGGGCATCTTTGCTTCAAATGATCTTTGGCCACTAGGGGCAGGTTGAGGGAGCCTTCGACTTCACTGTGGGTCTCTCTAAAGACAGAGGAACCCTAGGATCACTCCTTCTCTCTCTTCCATCAAGTGTGGTCCGAATGCCTGAAAAACACGCAAATAATGTCCATAAGTGCATTTTATAAAAATAAGCATATTGGGAGGAATGACATGCAATCTAACAAGTATAGATGTGATTGAAGAGCAAAAAAGACACAAGATGAAGCCCTAAATAGGGCAGCATCACCAACTGAACCACTGAATCAACCAACAATCAGGCATCAGACCAACAATCAGTGATTGAACCAGACCTAAACTAGAGAGCCACAATGCCTACATGGAACGATCCTATCCCTCCGATCGTGTAATCCAATGGTCTTCACTTTTCCTAATTTAGGTAATTATATCTCTATCTGACAAATAATCAATAAAATGGTCAAATCTTGTTTGAATCATAGAAAATGCATCCTAGCTCCAAAATTATGAGTAAATAGTCAATCTTAATCAGAAAAGCCCAAGGAATTTATTAAAATACTTATGGAGACTAATTCATTATGGATATTACTGAAATCCCTAGATTTTCTCTCTTTCTCATAATATTTAGTTAATGATTCTATTTTTTGTTTAATCCTTGGGAAACCCTAACACTTGACTCTAATGATCATCTTGCGACATTGTAACCAAACTTGACTAGATAAGAATCTAGATCTAATCTTTTGACTCATCTACCCTAGAATATGAATCATGCACCTTGAAATAAGGATTAATCTTTGATATAATGATGATTAATCTTAATCTTGCAAAATCCTTGATCATATATATGACCCATGACTCTACTTTTATCAATTTAATCTTGAATTCCAATGGTGATAGTTATCATGATTATGATTTAGAGATTTGATGATGACTTGAATAATGCTAATAATCAGGGTTGAGATATGTTCCTAAAATACCTAAGTGGGTCATCCATACTTGGAAACATTCTTGACACTTGAATAATGTTGGATATTTTGAAATATTATTGATAATGAGTGGATGACCTGACCCTAAGGTTTAAATAGGAAAATGTAACCCTAATCTTGAATTTTGAGACATGATCCTTTAAAATCATGATCTTGACCCTTGATCCAATATTATTGATTTAGAACCTGACTCAAAGGGTCGACCTTTTACTTGTTGAGATTCATAAACTAAATCTTTGGTGAAAGGTATGCTTTTATATTAAATCCTCCTTGAACAAACTAGTAGTATTGAATGATAACCTTGTATGTACATCTTGAGAATCTTGGTTACGTATTTGCTTGAGCTATTGTTCCCTATTGATTAGTCTTCCATTTTTCTATATTATAGTTTGCAACAAACTAAAAAACATAAATGATATTTCCCATTATGAATGCCAATTATACTTGTTGATATTGAATACAAGCGATCTCCTCATTCAAAGGGTGGAATTTGTACATGTCGAATAAATCTTGAACATGTACCTATCAATTGAACTCCTACTTCATATGGATAGAAGGAACCTAGTGACCTCCCCCATCTCGTTAGGGCGATGGATCCACATAAAATATAAGCATGCTTTTTGATATCAACATAGTGAGAACTTGTAATATATTTGAATTGTTTGAAATAAACGTCTTGTCAGATAAATGTTGTTTTGGAAATTTTTTTGTTATACATTTTGAACATAAGTCCTGCCAAGTACTATATTTTGTTATAAATGTTTTCAATTGTTCAATTTCTATTCTTTTCATAGTGTACTGATGCATTTGCATTGATTGCATCTCGATTTACTTGATTTTAGGAAAACCAGATGGATGATTCACTAGACCACTTCCGCACTTGATAAACTCTGACGAAAAGGATAAATCAACAAAATATCCTTTTTGGGTTAGTTTGGTATTTAAATCTCCCTTTTTATGAGTTATTATTTCTTATTGTATATGCCAATGTGTGAGATCCTTTTGGGCCACTTAGGGACGGGCGCTTCAATCCTTTTACAACTATCTAGACAGTGTGATTGGGATTTGGGTAAGAACGGTTCTAGACAGATACATGAAAGACATGATGCAACCTGTGAAACTCAAGTGGAAACTCCAACTTATAAGCCACCTTCCCAACACATGCCACCATAGGGTAAGGTTTCATATACCTGGGAACCAACTTATCCTTCTTCCTAAACCTCTACATGCCTTTCCAAGGAGAGACCCTGAGGTACACCCTATCCCCCACTTGGAACTCCAAAGGCCTACACCGATTATCAACGTAAGACTTCTACCTATCTTGAGCTACCTTCAACTGCTGCTGTCTCATATTGATCTTCTTTGTCGTCTGTTGTATAAGCCCAAGCTATAAAAGATGATAATCTCCCGTTCCATACCAACACAACAGAGATCGACAATGTCTCCCATACAAAGGCTCATATGATGACATGTCAATGCTCCTCTGGTAGCTATTATTGTATTATAGGCAAACTCTATCAAACTGAGGTGCACATCGCAACTACCCAAAAACTATAGAACACAAGCTCTCAACAGATTCTCCAACATTTCTATAGTCCTCTCAGATAGAGCATCTATCTGTGGGTGAAATGTTGTATTGAACCTCAACTGGGTACCCATCAATCACTGTATGTATATGCTTCCAAAATGACGGGTAAACTGAGGGCCTCTGTCAAATACTATGGTCACTAGGATATCGCACAAATGGACTATCTCATTCACATACACCTATGCCAACTTCTCAACTGTAAACATTGTCTTCATGGGAAGCTAGTGTGCTGACATAGTCAACATGTTCACTATCACTCAGATGGAATCATGACCTTTGGGTGTCCTAGAGAGAGAAACCACAAAGTCCACAGTGATGTGATCCCATTTCCACTATGGTATAGGCAACGCTTGTAACGTCCTTGCAAGTTTCTGATGCTCATCCTTATCCTCCTGACACACAGGACACTGTGACAAAGTGAAATCAGCCACATCACGCTTCAAGATAGGCCACCAATATAGATCCTTCAAGTTATGCTACATCTTAGTGCTACCTGGATGCATAGCATACATCAAAGAGTGAGCCTCTTCCACAACCAACTTCCTCAGATATTCAACATCAGGAACCACTACTCTATCATGGTAACACACTATCCCATCCTCTGACTCATGTAAGCCATCACCCTTCTCGCTCACAAACTATGCTCTGATATGTTATATCTTAATATCATCATGTTGTGCATATATGATCTGCTACAACAACATAGGCTTCACTTACAACTATGCTAGCAAGCCTGCTAACAAGGAAACTTCTACCTTCACGTTCATCTGATGCAAAGACACCAACATGTCTCGTTTATGGCACACCAAGAAACAAAACCGTGCCTTATCTACATATGATGATGAAGAAGATTTCCCGCTTAAAGCATCAACCACCACGTTCAACAAGATTATAATCTTCACCAAAATCCATGAAAGTATTTCGTTATTAAACCCTATTTTGAGATATGGATTGGGAGAAGAGGGTGAAATACTATGTGATGACATTTTGAGCATGTTGTGTTTAATAAGAGTTAAATCGTAATAGATAATAATGTATGTATGTTCTTGTTGACCTTTCTACTTGTGTGCATAAACACCTTGGGGTTTTGATGCCCTAAGATTTAAACACAATCCTTAGTAAATACCTCAAGTATTGGACTGAAACCTTTGTTGCCTTCTTGAGGAGAGTCATATAAATTTCTTCACATTTCTTGTTTACTCTTAACTTGCTATATGTTGATCTTGCCTTAAAAACATGGTAATATGTAAAAAGATGATCCCTTGAGTAGATTTTGAGAATATGTAGTAGTTCTTGTGAACATAAACTACCTTTAGATCTTGTGTATGATCTTTGTTTGATATAAGATACCTAAATCTTGCATGTTTATGGAGGTCTCTGGTTTTATTTCCTTAAAACAATGGTTCCCCCTTAAGTGTTATGAACTAATTTCTAACTTAGAAGCATGATTGATGGCTTGGCATCACATGACAATTGACGGTTGGTACTTATTTGTTGTTTTGATGGTTTTAATTGTGCTTGGGAATCTTTGGTTATGCTTCATTCAAGAAATGATGGTCATGCTCTCATCTAGTATATGAACGATGTCTATGGTACAATCGTAATCTTTGATCAACTCCATCCAGCATCACTGCCACATATTCAACTCTTGCTTTGAGAAGATGTATTGTAGGTTCTTGTGGTTGGTGAAGATTTGACACTTCGTGTTGTAAAGGTAGTGTCTCCATGTCTTCAAAGCATGGACCATAGCTGCAAGTACTAGATCATACGTCAGGTAGCTCCACTCGTGTTTCTTAAGTTGTTGCGAAGAAAATGAAATCACATTTGTGTCTTGCATCAGAACACAACCCAACCCATTCTTTGACGCATCACAAAAGACTATGTAACCCTTTACCTACTCTGACAGTACCAATACCGGTGCAATGATCAACTTCTCCTTCAAAAGTTGGAAAGAACGTTGAGACTTGTCATCCCAGAAAAATGACACACCTTTACTTGTTAGCTTCATTAGGGGTAATGCTACAACGCTAAAGTTCTTGACAAACCTCATGTAATAGCCTACCAAACCTGGGAAACTGTGAACCTCCATCCGTGTCTTCAGCTTCTCCCATTGTAACACAGATTGAAACTTCTTCGGATCCACTAGGATTCCTCTAGCAGATATCATGTGTCCAAGAAAGACACCTCCTTCAACCAGAACTCACTTTTACTAAACTTGGCATACAACTTGTGTTGCCACAACAACGTCAAAGCCTGTCGTAGATGATGCTCGTGTTGCTGGCTGTCTCAGGTGTATATCATGATGTCGTCGATGAACACAACTAAAAAACGATCAAGATAAGACCAAAACACCCTCTTCATCAGGTCCATGAATGTTGCTGGTGTATTGGTTAGCCCAAGCGGCATACCCACAAACTTGTAGTGACCATACCTCATCCTAAAGGGTGGATTAGGTATGTTATCCACCTTGATTTACAATTGATGGTATCCTGACCTTAAATATATCTTAAAGAACAATTGCAACACCTCTCAATTGATCAAACAAATTGTCTATCCATGACAAATGGTACTTGTTCTTAATTGTCACTTTGTTCAATTGCCGCTAATTGATGTACAGCCTTAGAGATCCATCCTTCTTCTTAACAAACAACATGGGATCACCCTAAGGGGAAGTGCTCGGTCTGATAAAGCCCTTCTCTAGCAGCTCCTGCATCTGCTTCTTCAACTCCATCATCGTCTGAAGGTGCAACAAAGGCAACAACGTCACCTTCATCACAAGAGTCACCAACAAATCCATCAGAACCATCTGAACCATCCTCACCATCATCCTCAGATGCCTCCTCATCAGTAGCAACAACTTCCTCATCAACTTGATCTGGCATCTCCTCATCAACAGAGGAATCGAAGGCACGATCGGGCCACCTGGAATTAGGCTCAACCCAAGACATACTAAGGTCATGTAACTCTTAAACTTGTGGAAATGTAGGAGAAAAGGTTCCAAGTCCTACAAGCAAGGTATCTATAGGACCAATAGGGAGAGGTATCATAGCAGGGGTAGATCCACCAACAGTAGAGGGTGTAACAGTGGAAGCAGCAGGTGGAGGGGATGGGTAAAAGTGATTGTATGCATAGGATGCATAATCACCTCATCGGTAGGGCTGGTAGGCAGGGTAAGGATGGGCACATGATAGGTTCATGGTAAACATGATAGAACATAGATCATGATACATATGCTCCTGAAACTGAAGGTTATACGCATGTTTATGCATCATGTAACCCATGAGGGTTTCATTTGATACATGCAAAGAGGTGCAGGTAGGTCGGGATGGCTGAGGAGGTGAAGGTGCACGGGTGAAGGTAAAGGCTCCGGGTGTGGTAGAGGAATGTGTAGGAACACTCTTTTGAAGTGTGGTCTCACTTATGCAAACTCCTTTTCAAATAGGTTTGTAGTGGAAATCACAAAAAAGAGATTTGTCAGTGGCAGACTGAAATAGACCACAAACTAGGGTTGGGTAGGGTGGGTGTGTTCCTCAGGTGTTCTTACTAGAGTCAAAGCATGTCATGTGGTGGAGTGCATACTGGCGTACTTGAATCTGGCGTTCTTCAGGATACAAAACATAATCAATGTGGTGTTCTCTACAATTTCAATTTGGTTTTTCTTTGGATGAATATTGTAGTTGAATACCAGGGTGAGTATGCGGTTTTTCAAGTTTATGAATGAGGAGGGATGGGTAGACTTCTTCCTATAGGGAAACTGAGACTTCTTCAAGAATTTATGTATGTCAGGTAGAGTGACATCATATTACTTTTAGAAGGCCTCAAGGTCTAGGAGGTCAAAGTACTCAGGGTAATCCTTCCTCCATGAGCCAGTCAACTCAATACTAGAGAAAAACATATTCAAGGTATCCTCGAATACTTGGAATTTCTTCCCAGCTATCGTGGAAGTGAGTACTACTTGAGCATTTGGTGGGGGTATAAGAGTGTTGTAATTCCATTACAAATTTGCATAGAATTCATGAACGACTTTGGTGCTTGTGATGGAATTGAAATAGCATGCACGCTCAAAACTCAAGGCGGAGAGGTGGTGGTCGTACATGCTACTTGATCAATAACCTCTTGTCTATGTGGGTGTGGTTCAAACAAGGCACGAAAAGGAAAGGGGTTCCTAGGAAGGAGATCCTTCTACCTATTTAGAGAATCATTGGAGACAAAGAAGGTATCATCAAAGGGTATAATGCGTGAGTTGGAGGAGGAGGATGGCACTCCGGATGGGGCGACTCTCTTTCTCCTATTGGAAGCCATGGAGGTGAGATAAGAGGATTGAGAGGTCAAAAACATAGGAAACACCACCAAGATCTGACCAAACACCTAGGGTTGATGTGCTAGAGGTCTAGGAATCCTAGGTCGAGCAAGGGTAGGTTAGGGCTAGGAAGAGGATGGTCAGGGAGATGGAGAGTGAATTGGTCAATTTTTCTCTAGTTTAGAGGGAGAGTAGTCAGCCAAACCACACTTAAGTTTGATCCAGACCGGCCATTGGTTGAGTTCTATGAATGTGAAACTCGACCGAATGAATTTTTACAAAAGCCCTCAGCCACAGATCGGTCAAGTTGGCAACTCAACCGATGGTCAACCTGAACCATCATTAGAAATTTTATTTCTAGCCATTTGGGTGCTAATTAAATTTATTTTTCTAGTCCATTTTGTATTTTAAACATACTTAGGCACATATCACTCATCATTGAGTACTATTTTGTGATAAAACAAGCGTTTGCAAAAAATACCCAAAACAAGCGAAAAACAAGACATATGAACATGAAAATTTTAGCACTTTAGCAAGCAAGGGTGATCAAGACATAAGCATAGCATATAGGATAGATAACAACTAGCTAGAAGGCATATCAGATTCATCCAAAGTAGTTATGAGCATTTTAGATCTAATAAAATCAAATTGGTCTCTAGCTAGAGGTTTAGTGAAAATGTCTGCCAACTGATTTTCTGTGTCCACATGCATGATATAGATATCCTTTTTAGCAATGTGATTATGAATAAAATGATGACAAAATTCTATATGCTTGGATCTACTATGCAATATAGGATTTTAAGATAAATTGATTGCACTGGTATTATCACAATAGATAGGAGAAGCATAAAAATAAATGTTAAAGCCTTGGAGCATTTTCTTCATCCATAGGACCTGGGCACAAAAATTCCCTCCCACAATGTATTCAACCTCAATAGTTGATAATGCCATTGTGCTATGTTTCTTGGAAAACTAAGACACCAAGCATGGTCCTAGGAGAAAGCAAATTTCACTTGTGCACTTTCTATCAATCAAGCATCCTGCGTAATCCACATCACTAGAAGTTGTAAGAGTACAGTCCCTTGACTTGGGATACCATAGTCCAAAGTTTGGAGTTTTGGCCAGGTACCTTAAAATCCTCTTAACATCTATAAGATGTGATTTCTTGGGATTTGATTGAAAATGAGCACACAATGCCAACACTAAACATTATATCAGGTCTAGAGGTAGTTAAATAAAGTAAACTTCCAACCATACCTCTATAGAGATTCTCATCTACCTTCTCACCTTCTTCATATTTATCAAGTTGGGCAGTGTTTGACAAGGGTGTGTCCATAGGCTTGGTGTTCTCCATCCCAAAGCCCTATAGTACCTCACTTACGTACTTGCCTTGGTTGATGAAGTTCCCATCTTTAGTTTTCTTGCTTTGTTCCTTACCACCTTGTCGCTTTTATCTAGTTTGTTGTGGTAGACCCACTTGGTGCCAACGATCTTTCAATGACTTGGTCTTGGCACTAGGGTCCGTACTTTGTTCTTTTCAAATTGCTCCAATTCTTCTTGCATGGCTAGGATCCATTCATCATCCCCAAGAGTTTCTTTGACGTTCTTTGGCTCGAGTTCTGAGATGAAGGGGTTGTTGGCTTGTTCTTTGTTGAAGGTAGCCCGTGTCTTCACTCTTTCAAATGGGTCACCTAAAATCAACTATTTTGGATGATCCTTTGCAAAGCGGGGAGTGGATCCTTCTTCTCTTCATCTTTCTCTTCTTCTTGAGTGACTATCTCTTTTCCCTTTTGGGTGATGTTGAGTTTTTATAGGATAGGAATTACCTCACCTGTAACATCATCATTTGGAACAATATCTTTGGGAATAGAGTGGTTAGTCTCAATAAACTTAACATTAATAGATTCTTCTACTTTAGCAAGATCAACATTAAACACTCTATAAGCCTTGCTAGTAGTGTTATAGCCAAGAAAGAAAGCCTTGTAAGATTTTAGATCAAACTTGTCGAGAGAATATTTTGTATTCAAAACAAAACGAGGACATCTGAAAACATGAAAGTACTCGATAGAAAGATTCCTACCACGTCATATCTCATAGGGGGTTTTCTTCAAAGAAGGATGCATAAAAACTCAGTTTTGTACAAAACATGAGGTACTAACGGCTTCGGCCCAAAACTTCTTTGGAGTATCATACTCTAAAATCATGGTCCTAGCCATTTCCTATAGTGACCTATTCTTCCTCTCTGCAACCCCATTTTGTTGAGGTGTTCGAGGTGAAGAGAATTTATGTGCATAGCCAGATTCTTCACAAAAACATTCAAAAAGATAATTCAAATTCTCCCCCATGATCATTATAGATGGAAACAATCTGACAAGAAGCTTCGTTCTCAACTCGTTTGCAAAAACTAGAGAAAACATCAAGCATATCACTCTTGTAAATGAAAAAGAAGGTCCAAGTATATCTAGAAAAATCATAGACAATAACAAAACAATACTTGGAACCACGAAGATATTGAGTTCTCATTGGTCCAAACAAATCAATATGGAGAAGTTCAAGAGCTCTCTTGGTACTAAGGACTCCTTTGGATTTGAAGGAGGACTTGGTTTGATTTCTTTGGGTACAAGGTTGGGATTCCTCATCCTTTTCAAATTCCAATTTGGGAAGTCCCTTGACCAAATCCTTTTTGCTCAACTTCTTCAATTGATGCATATTTATATGACCAAGTCAACGATGCCAAAAAGAAATATCATTCAAATTGACTACTAGGGATCTACCAACAATAGGCTTAATAGAGTCAAGCACAATTACATAAATATTACCAATCCCAGTTCCCTTATATATGACATGATAAGTGAGGGAATCTAGAATCAAACATTTAAAAGAACTAAATAGAACAAGGTAACCATTATCACATAATTGACTTAGACTTATTAAGTTTTGATGTAGGCCATCCACAAAAAGGACATTCTTGATACAAAAGGATTCACCTACATCACCCTCACCTTTCACCTTACCTTTCTTGTTGTCCTTGAAAGTAACTGAACCTCCTTTCTTCTTAGTGAAGTTGTTGAAATGACTTATATCACATGTCATGTGTTTAGTGCAACCACTATCAACAATCCATCTTCCTTTTTCCTGCAAGAAAGGAGAGTGTTGGTTCCCAAATCAAACTTTGGTATCCGGAGTTATCTTGGAGACCCATTTCATCTTTGGGTTGGTCCCCTTAGGCTTGTAAGGATGATAAGTACAATAATGATCATCACTTTTGCAATGAGAATAAATCATAGGGTTCATAGTGCCAGAAGACTCTCCAATGAAAAAGGAGGTTTCCTTACTCATTTTTTTTACTTTTGGCTTGTTCTTGCCCTTAGGTTCTCCCCCTATAAATCCCAAACCACTAGTACCACTTTGTTTGATAGAATGGTCAAGGATTTCATTTAGGGAGTTTTTCCCTTTAAGGAATTTCTATAGAGAGGCTCTAAGTCTATGATTGTCATCAATTAGATATATAACAGTAGAAGACAAACTAGCAAGATCATCTCTAGCATGAACAAGGTCAGCCTATAAACAGAGGGCTTTAGTGAAATAGGAATCTTTCTCAAGAGAAATAGAAGCAACATCATTACTTGGAAAAATAGGTTTAGAAGATGAATAATTAACTTTACCAAGAAACCTTGCATTTTTAGATTTAAGCAATTGAATTTCTTTGAGATAAACATCCCTCTCATCTCTAAGAGCATCAACAATAAGCTTGAATTCAGAATTTTTAGTTTTAAGTATTTCAATCTCATTTAGGAACTTTTGGTTATCTTACTTAAGAGATTCAATGTTCTTAAGGTAAACACCATTATCTACCTCAACTCCATTTTAATAAAGCTCAAGATCAAGAAATTGGCCTTGCAAGTTATCAATGCTCTCAAGATGAATTTTCTCATTTTGCTCAAGAATCTCAAGTTTAGCGTACAAATCATCAATGATTTTTCCTAATCTCTTTATTTTAGATTTACATTTAGCAAAATAAGAATGAGTAGAAACAAGCATATCAATAAGAGTTTCTTAGCTAACTCATGCAAGCTTACCTCACTTATCTCACCAATTTCTTCACAGGTAGAGGCCATGAGTGCAAGGTGGCACTCTCCATCTTCATCAGAGCTTGAGCCACTAGAGGATGATGCTTTTCAAACTGCATGAGCTACATTCTTGTGTCTCATCTCCTTATTTTCCATCCTCTTACACTTTCTCTCTTTCTTGTACTCTTCCTTTTTCTTGGAGCTGCCCTTGTGGTGTGCCTTTCTTGATTTTTGGACATTCACTCTTGTAGTGTCCTTTTTGGCCACAATTATATCATCTTGGAGTAGACGAAGAAGATTGCTTTCCCTTGAGGTGCTTGCCCTTGGAGTAGTTGGCTTCATGCTCACTAGGGTCATCATCTTTACTAGAGGAGGAGGGAGAGGTCTGGCAAACAAGTTGTTATTGAAATATGATAGCCTCCACTTAATCTTTGAAGGCACTATCTTTGATCTTTGTTTCTTCCTTCTCTTCTTGCTTGGCTTCCTCTTCTTGCTTGTCAAGCCTTGGCTCATGAGCTTGTAAATTGTCAATGAGCTCTTCGGTTAGGATGTCACTAGGAATTCTCACTTCTTTAGTGGAGGTTACCTTTGACTCCCATCTCTTTGGTAGAAACCTTAAGATCTTTGAGTTGATTGCTCCTTTATCCAAAGTGTGTCCTAAAGTAACTAGGCCATTGATGATGATGTTGAGCCTAGAGTACATCTCAGCAACTCCTTCTTTCTTCCCCATCTTGAAGTTGTCTAGAAGGTTGTTCAACATGTAGATTTTTGCCTCCTTAACTTGCTTTGTGCCTTCATAGGTGATGCATAACTTATTCCATATCTCATAGGATGTATCCCATGAGGAGATGCAGTTGAACTCAATTGGGGTGAGGGTTGCATAGAGGATGCTTATAGTTTTTCCATTGAGCTGAGCTTCTTTTAGAGTAGTTTTATTCCATGTTGACACTGCTCCGGTTGGCTTCTTGTATGGTGTGATCATCACCTTCCACATATCAAAGTTCATCTCTTGAATGTAGAACTACATACGCCTCTTCCAATAGAGGAAATTGGTGTCATCGAAGACCAGAGGATGCATGGAGAAGCCTCCCTCTAGGTTGAGTGAACCAAGTAGGTTATCACCCATCTTCTCATCTCATGGGAGATTGTTGGGGAAGATCCTTGGATTTGATACCACTTGTTGGATCTATGGATCTAGAGGAGGGTAAATAGAGCTTCAAAATTCTCACAAGAAAAGTTAGACCTTCAAATTATATCAATTGAAACCAAATGCTTAATATCAATTCGAAGTCCTATCTTAGCAAGCATAGCAAGGATGAGAGAAATTGAAACATGCACTAGGACAAGGTGGTTAGAGTGGTTCCAATCTCCAAACTAGGAGATAGTCAATCCACTACCTAGAGAGGTAAACCTCTAAAACTTTGCAATTTGTGTATACTTACATTCCATCATAAGAGATACAAGGAGATCACCATACATCCAATGACTTACCTACTCAAGACAAGAGTCTTTCACCTACACAAGGACTTACCCACTTGATCAAGATGTCTTCATCCTTCAACAAGGACTTACCCACTCTTACATCATGTCTTTGGCCTTCAAGGAATTACCCACTCTTCTTGAATCTTTTCCTTTCCCTTCCCCTACACCTGGAGAAGATCTTCACCTCTTCAACCTTGAACAAGACCACCAACTTCACCTTCACTCAGAGTAGCTTGCTTCAACCTTTGATCTTTCAGAAAGGGGATTGGGAAGATGGAAGGAATAAGAGCTTTACAAGCACATGGAGGTAGCTCTCTTAAAACATGCCTAACTCACTCATAACCATGGAATACTTTGTAAATGAGAGAGAGATAAAGGGGATCAAAGGGTTGTATCACACTCAACTATAGTAAGGACCAAGGTTAGCATGAATGAGAAAACTTGGAATGAAATCCAAGGGGTCCGATTTATAGATGGAGGTGTTCCTTTGAGTGTGGGATCACTTAAGAACAAAAAATAGCCATTTTACAACTTGCAACATATCTATTTTCATTTTAAAAAACTCTCCAACGGTTATAATCACTTTTCTTATGTTTTCCGTATAGTCCATTTGGTCAAGTTTCAATAAAGATAACTCGACCGATCCACTAACTGACAAAGCCAATTTTCAAACTATCGGTTGAGTATGTTCTGGGAAACTTGACCGATGAGTCAAAACCAATTTTGGTCAGTGAGTCGGTCGGTCGAGTTCTGTGAGTGTACAACTCGAGTGATTGATCATTTCAGAAAATCCATCACTGGATCAGTCAAGATTCAAACTCGACTGGTAAAGTGCATGTGACAAATTTTCAAAAATGATTTTTGAGTGATCAGACCTTGGAATTAAGTGTACCTGATTTTTTCTCATCTTAGTTTCAAGTCATATCATCAATACATGTGATTACAAAATTAATCTAAGGTGATTTGGAGTGATTTTCCAAATTGCACACTTGCATTGCTTTTGACTTGAACTTGGACAAGCTAGGGCTTGCGTAAATTGATCCTTTTCATGTACCTAAAGCCTGAAATCAATCTTGAACAAACATATTAGATACATAGGAATGGAATGGTTAAGTCATTATCAAAATATGGACAATGTATAACTCTCAAGTCAACATATCTCTAATCCTACTTTCATGTAAACTTTGATGTCTTCAAGTAATTTCATTTGTCCATCATATCTTGATATCATCTTGCATGTCTAGCATGTACCTAAAACACCGTGAAAAAAAGCATAAATCAACATTATCAAAATATATTGTGTGCGTTGGGTGCATGCAAAATGTGTGCAAGTACATAACCCAATATATTCCATCAATTATTTGCAAATAAGAATTGGAATTTTTCTTCATGAAATCTTTCTTTATGTGATACTCATAGTGGCATTATAATTCAACAAACATCCAACAATTTAGTTGTGCAATCTTCAAGAAACACTAGACAAAATATGACAAAGTGGATTTTCTCCTATTTGTGAATAATTACTCTTATTACTTGAAGTCCTCACTATTTATGTCTCCACTGACTCATAACTCTATAATGTCCACCAAAGTCAAAGATTCCACATTTTGAGTCAATATGATACACATATATGCATGAAATCCTAGTGTTATTATACCCTTAAACCCTTTGATTAAATTCTTAATCATACATGCTTATTTTGATTTAAGTTTTTTCACACTGATCCTAGACTCTATCGTGAAGAATTGATCCAAATATGAAGTCATTTTGACCTTCCTACACTTGGTTATGAATTTTTGAAGTGGTACTCACATTTAGCCCTTTCTTTCCTTCATTTTTTCCTAGTTGGGATGATTTTCCACCCTAAATGGGCAGCGCAGATGCTAGCCCGGGGTGAGGTACTGACCCACACACCCTCAGATCTTGATCCAACGGCTGAGGGGTCACCCTCTACCTCAAATTGGCATGCTATCGTGGCCTTCGGGTAGGGGATCCCAAGCCACCGGATCTCGCTCGATTCTTGACCGTTTTGCACGATTTGAATGCATTTGAGTCTATTTTTGAAATCTGCATCACATACATATGCTTTTGCACCAAACCGAGGGGTTTTCATGAACCTTTTATGTCCCTTGTGGTGGCTACCACCATTGCCAAGCTTGGCCTAAATAAACCCTAAACCTATCCCTGATATCCTACAAACCCAATCCCCACGTTCCGTGTGCTCCCACAAACCCTAGTAGTGCCTTTGCTTTCCCCCACTCAAATCACTCCCCATATTCCTGTTTTTCTCTGGTGAGCCCACCACCGTGGTGCCACCTCATGGCATGCATGTTGGTTCATTTGGGGTGAAGAACCAAGACCACTAGATTATGTCAACGTGTGACCAAATCCAACGATTGACGGCTAGCATGCATCACACCCCACCCCCCTATTTTTCCCCTTGGGCACATGACCAGGAGGAGGTTCCCCCCGTAGTCACAAGATCTCGACAGTGGTCAAGTTGACCAATGGATCCAACTGCCGATACTTCTCTCAGCTACCTATTTTATTGGTAATTATCTCCCCCTCTACTCAATATTCAGATTAATTGCTTATTCTTGTAAAAATGATAACTCTCAACTCCTAAGGCCAAAGTATACAAAATTATATATCAAATTAATCCTTTCAAAAAGATCTACATAATGGACTAGGTTTCAACGCCTAATTCCATCGTTTGTTCCCTGTGTTCCCAAAAGATGCATACATTAATCATATGGAATATAGTTGATGTATGATTTTGATGCAAACTTTGATCTTGATTACTCAATCTACCCCCTAATTCTTAAAATAGTACATGTTATGTATACTTGAACTAAATGAAGGCCCTACTCTCCCTATTGATCATAAATGACTCCTTTTTTTACATATGTGACCATGTGGGCTACAATGATGTACATTGCTCTTTCGATGCTAACCCTACCACCTAATGACTTCAATGCTTAACCAATCATTCGATCAGTAATTTATGCTGTTGGAACCCTTGGTAAACCTTATAATTTTCCTCATATTCTTGATGACATAAGTATGATATTATGATAATTGCATGTATGATTGAATGTTGATACCCCATCTTGGTGGTTTGATGCCCAAACTGTAGTGGATATCACCTTTTTTTGAATGTGTTTCTTATGTTCTTTTCTTGCTGATCTAAATCAACTCCTATGCTCAAACCCCTTCAACTAATGATCTTTGATCTTGGTTACTCTATTATGAGTCTCGTGACCTAATTTGAGCACAAGTGTCCTAAATATTGTAATATCCATATGGAACCTAAGAATGACTTGAAACTTGAACCACACCCACATGATGGACTCTAAATCAGTATAAGGTCTTCAAATGTACTAATAAACAACTTGTAACCTAACTTGGCCAAAACCCTAAAATGAAGATATTTAGGGTTAATGATGAGAATCTAACACATGCATGTAATCTTGTTGTTAATTAGGTGATATGTGGCTAGATGATGAAGGATATGTTAGGTTATGAAATCTCTAAATCAGGTATGGGCCTTATCTAGTTATATGAATTTCACTTTCTTGCTTGAAAAGACATGTATTGTATGCTTGTTTGTTTACTTGCTCAAGTATTGCCATGTAGTATTTCTATGTCTTACTCGATGTTTGCCTCTTCGATTTTATAACTTGAATACATATATATAGAACTCAATTATAAAATTGTTGAAAAAGGGTTAGCTCTTGGCGATGGCCTTGAGGTCCCTCTTGTATAAAAGGGTTAGCTAATCTTGAGCACCCTTATGGACCCTTTCGACGGGAAGATGGTTAAAGGCCTTATACATACTTGATATTATTGGTATAATGGAGTGAAATGACATAAAATATGGTTATGCATTTTGTTAAACAATTAACATGTTTATTCTTGTTTGTTTAGTCTTGAAATCTTTTCAAATTATGCAAAGCTTATACATATATATGTATCTTTCTACCCCATACTCAACACCTCATGTGTTGATCCGTTTCTCATATTTTTTTTAGGTTCAAAGATGGCTAGAAGGTTGATGGGCTCAGTGAGCTATGCTAGGTGTACTTGTTGTAAGATCCCTAGTGTACATGAGTAAGACTTGTACAATGTGACACTTCATTATGTAAATGAAATCTTGTAATTAAAGGATGTTGCTTATAAATATATTGTTGAATGTTGAGATTATGTTGGTGCATACTTCTTGTTGTTTGTTCATGTATGGTAATCATTTCACGCTTCCACATGTTATCTTTGGTATTCATTTGGTTCATGGGACTAGGATTTCGGTTTCGTGACAGATGGTATCAGAGAATGAACAATAACTACACCAAGCATTGCTCACATGAAATAAAAACTAAATTCACCTTACATCTCAACCCTAGAAACTTAAATCTTGTCCTTTATGGACTACATTGACTTAGCCTTTACGTTAGAACCTAGATGTTCTAGAACTAGGTATAGACTTGTGTAAATTACCTCCCTATACATCTGATTTGCAACATGTGCTTAGGATGTCTACACAGGTGTGCACCATGTTCTTGCTAGTTCTCTAGGTGTCATGATACTACAATGCATAATGAGTGACATTTTGGTTTTGGTTTTATTCGAATGGAGTATGGTGGTTTTCATCAAATGTTTCAACATGGGAGAAAATCTATTTCAAGTACTAGTATATGCACCTATGAAAAATGTTACCACACCCAGAAAGGCAGTGAGTGTCCATGTAACCTAATAGAAGGAGATGTAACATCAAGTCTAGATGAGGGAGTTTAGTTGTAGTATCTAGAGTTGTCTAGAGCCATGCTAGATGTTAGGCTAGTGAGTAGACTAGATAACCTAAGGTGACAATGATTATGATATTGATGATGATGATGATGTTGATGTTGATGTTGATGTTGACAAGACCCAAGTTGTTTAAGGAAGGTCAAGTGTGTTTGACAATATGAGATGAGTTTGACCATGCAACCCTAGATAAACCTAGCACCTTGTATGATACATGTGTCTTAGTGGATGTGCTAGACATAGCTAGTGGGTTGACATGCTTGCTTGTACCTAGTCTTATACGTGTGGAGATATGATATGTGATATATGGTTTGAGACTAACACGGGCCTCAATCTCTTTACAAACGAGGATCTCTAGCATGGGACATATGAACAGGGTGACCTTTTGATATGAATCGACCCGCCATGGGAGAAGGTCAGAGTACCTAACCTCCTAAAATATGTAAAAAGTTGAAAAATATGCATGATGAAATACATGATGACGTGTCCTTGGCTAGACTATCCCTAAATATATGAGTTGAGTGACCTAGTGTGCGGTTTCCTTGAAAATGTTGAACCCTAGATGTCCTATGAAAGTATCTAACCCTAGAGAAAGAGGCAATTGAAAATTTTGATGCTTTCTATATTGGTGAGGGAGATGTCCCAAGACCCTAAGATGATGTACATGATGTGTGATTTCCATGATGAGCCTCATACTCAGGTTAGTAGTTGTATATAAAGGAATCTAGTGGTTTCCCTTGTTTTTGATGGCTGGGTAGAAATCCGTTATGGGTAGATGGTTGTCGTTAGAGTGTCTTATTGGACATATATATGTCTTAGCTTGAGCTAGTGGAGCTCTTTCTAGATATAAGTGAGAAAGTTTCAAAACCTCGATGTTGATGATATTGTTGTTCCTCGAATGATGCTTGGTACATGAAATATCTCACTTATGTTTAAAAACTTGAATAAGCATGATAACCCCTCTCATAAGCTAGATCTAGTATGAAATCATACTATACATGAAAGATGTAGCTTTGAAATCATGAACCTGATACAATGATGTCTAGAGATCATAGCTTGAATAATCAGGGGTAACATGCCTAATATCATACCCAAATGAAAATCAATCAACTCGATATGATACTGATCTTGGGGTGATAACTCGAATAAACAAGATGAATAAATTGCTTAATTTCAGATCCAAAAATGAGAAATGATGAACATGGTTTGGGAAAGTTGGTAAAATTTTGGGGAGAAATTTAACATGCATGAAATCTAGTATAATGATGAAGTTTACACGTTCTGTGGTGATCACTTTTGGAAGTCATTATCGCAAACATGTTCACTTGAGAATTGATAAACATAGATTTTGATAATACACCTTGGTCTCATATGGAGTTATAAACAAAACCTTAGTGGAGGGATATTAAGGATTGAGAAAATTTAATGCCATTATGATGTCATAATATGATAGAACAATAGGTAAATATATTTATAATCAAGAAGACCACACCCTTGATAACCTAAGTGTGCATCCCAGGTGAAGAATGTCTGGACAACCATGGTGGGATATCTATATTCGGTGGATTTTGACTTTGACTCTTAGCTATGATCTAGGACGAATTTCGAGGACAAAATTTCTTTTAAGGAGGGAAGGATGTGATAAAATGGATTTTCTCCTATTTGTATAGAATTACTTTTAATACTTGAAGTCCTCACTCTTTATGTCTCCTATGACTTCATAACTCTATAATGTCCACCAAATTCAAAGATTCCAAATTTTGAGTCAATATGATACACATATATGCATGAAATCCTAGTGTTATTATACCCTTGAACCCTTTGATTAAATTCTTGATCATACATGCTTATTTTGATTTGAATTTTTTCACACTTGTTCTAGACTCTATCATGAAGCACTGTTCCAAATATGAAGTCCTTTTACCTTTCTACACTTAGTTATGAATTTATGAAGTGGTACTCACATTTAGCCCTTTCTTTCCTTTTTTTTCCTTATTGGGCCAATTTTCCGCCCTAAATGGGCCGCACGGATGCTGACCCAGGGTGACGCACTGACCAACGCATCCACAGGTCTTGATTTGATGGTTGTGGGGTTGTCCTCTACCTCGGATCGGCCTACTACTGTGGCCGCCGGGTAGGGGAGCCCAAGCCACTAGATCTCGCCCTATTCTTGACCCTTTTGCACAATTTGAATGCCTTTGAGTCTGTTTTTGAAATCCACATCACGTACACATGCTTTTGCAAAAAACTGAGGGGTTTTCATGAACCTTCTATCCCCCTTGTGGCGGCCGCCACCATGGCCAAGCTTGGCCTAAATAAACCCTAAACCTAGCCATGATATCCTATAGAAACCCCATCCCCGCGTTCGGTTTGCTCCCACAAACCCTGGCGATGCCTTTCCTTTACCCAACTCGATTTCTTACTCGTATCCTTATTTTTCTCCGGTGAGCCCGCCACCATGGAACCACCTCACGACATGCAACCGGTTCAGCTAGGGAAAAGAACCAAGACTGCTAGATCATATCAACATGTGACCAGATCCAACGATCGATGGCTAGCACGCATCGCACCCCGCCCCCTATTTCCCCCCTTGGGCACGTGGCCAGGAGGAGGTGCCCCCCTAGTCGTGGGATCTCGGTGCTGGTCAAATTGAACAAGGGATCCAACAACCGATACTTCTCTCGACTACCTATTTTATTGGTAATTATCTCCCTCTCTACTCAATATTCAAATTAAATGCTTATTCTTGTAAAAATGATAACTCTCAACTCCTAAGGCCAAAGTATACAAAATTATATATGAAATTAATCCTTTCAAAAAGATCTACACAATGGACTATTTCAGGGCCTAATTCCATCATTTGTTCTCCGTGTTGTCAAAAGATGTATATGTTAATCATATGGAATATAGTTGATGTATGCTTTTGATGCAAACTTGGATCTTGATTACTCAATCTACCCCTTGATCCTTAAAACAATACATGTTATGTATACTTGAACTAAATGAAGGCCCTACTCTCCCTATTGCTCATAAATGACTGCTTTTTTTACATATGTGACTATGTGGACTACAATGATGTACATTGCTCTTTTGATGCTAACCCTACCACCTAATGACTTCAACGCTTAACCAATCATGAGATTAGTAATTTATGCTATTGGAACCCTGGGTAAACCTCATAATTTTCCTCATATTCTTGATGACATAAGTATGATATTATGATAATTGCATGTATGATTGAATGTTGATATACCATCTTGGTGGTTTGATGCCCAAACCGTAGTGGACATCACCTTATTTTGTATGTGTTTCTTATGTTATTTTCTTGCGGATCTTAATCAACTCCTATGCACAAACCCCTTCAACTGATGATCTTTGACCTTGGTTACTCTATTATGAGTCTCGTGACCTAATTTGAGCACAAATGTCCTAAATCTTGTAATATCCATATGGAACCTAAGAATGACTTGAAACTTGAACCACACCCACATGATGGACTCTAAATTAGTATAAGGTCATCAAATGTACTAATAAGCAACTAGTAACCTAACTTGGCCAAAACCCTAAAATGAAGATATTTAGGGTTAATGATGAGAATCTAACACATGCATGTAATCTTGTTGTTAATCAAGTTTGATATGTGGCTAGATGATGAATGATATGTTAGGTTATGAAATCTCTGAATCAGGTATGGGCCTTATCTAGTTATATGAATATCACTTTCTTGCTTGAAAAGACATGTAATGTATGTTTATTTGTTTACTTGGTCAAATATTGCCATGTAGTATTTCTATGTCTTACTCGATGTTTGCCTCATCAGTTTTATAACTTGAATACATATATACAAAACTCCATTATAAAATTGTTGAAAAAGGGCAACGCTTGGCGATGGCCTTGAGGTCCCTCTCATATAAAAGGGTTAGCTAATCTTGAGCACCCTTATAGACCCTTCCGACAGGAAAATGGTCAAAGGCCTTATACATACTTGATATTATTGATATAATGGAGTTAAATGACATAAATATGGTTTTTCATTTTTTTAAATAGTTAACATGTTTATTCTTGTTTGTTTCATCTTGAAATCTTTTCAAATTATGCAAAGATTATACATATATATGTATCTTTCTACCCCATACTCAACACCTCATGTGTTGACCCGTTTCTTGTATTTTGTTTTTAGGTTCAGAGATGGCTAGAAGGTTGATGGGCTCAGTGAGATATGCTAGGTGTACTTGTTGTAAGATCCCTAGTGTACATGAGTAAGACTTATCCAATGTGACACTTCATTATGTAAATAAAATCTTGTAATAAAAGATGTTGCTTAATAATATATTGTTGAATGTTGAGATTATGTTGGTGCATACTTCTTATTATTTGTTCATGTATGCTAAGCATTTCATACTTCCACATGTTGTCTTTGGTATTCATTTGGTTCATGGGACTGGGATTCCAATTCCGTGACACAAACACTAACAAACTAATGTGGGTAATCATAGGCGTAACCACATACCTCAATGACAAACCATGCAGATCTTGCAATCATTAAGCATATTATCCAATCCAGCAAGAAAAATCAATCAATCAACTTTAATCTACATGTATATAAATCCTAAAGTGTCACCATCACATTAAATAGACTAAACCCTACTCGGTCCTATTCTAGCTTTCAGGTTTCCTTGTTATCGAATTATAGGGTTATGCTTGATACCCTAAAACCCATGTTCATTGATCTAATGACTTAAGAACCTTAATTAATGTTATGTTTTGTCATGATTATCAAGTCTACCATATCCTTTTATTAAGATCACTTAGATTCAATTAAATTCATTAGTAATGGAGTGGATTATGAATGGCTGCACACAACCATTCAGTCAAATGGATTATCTAGTCGGTTGAATGGCATGTTGCCTGCTAGATACACATAGCCATTCAGTTAATTGGGCTATCTAGTTGGTTGATTGGCTATGCATAGCTAGGAGGTAGCAAGCTAGTCGACTAACTAGATGGTACATTTGACTGACTGGCTGTGTGCAACTATTATCCAACAAAGAGAACTTGACATTTCATCTATATAACTACCTCACATTTTGGAAACTCCCAATTAAGGCAGGCCAAAAAGATGAGAGACATTACCTAAAATTTTCCCAGGGATCCAAATTTAGCAAATAATAAATAATAGTAAATAATATCCATTATTTCAAATATATTGTATACAAGATGTTCCACTAGAACTTACATAACTTCCATCATCATAATTGTTCATAAGAGAACTATATGAGAAGAAGTATCTATCTAATCCTCCTTACATGTAAAATTTAAGTTCCACTAGAACTTACATAACTTCCATCATCATAATTGTTCATAAGAGAACTATATGAGAAGAAGTATCTATCTAATCCTCCTTACATGTAAAATTTAATGTTTCAAGTAATTTCATTTGTCCATCATATCCCGAAATCATCTCATCTAGTATGTATCTAAAATGTCGTGAAACAAAAGCACAGATCAACATATCGAAATATACTATGGACGTGGGGTGCATGCAAAATGTGTGCAAGTACATAACAACATATATTCCATCAATTATTTGCAAATAATAACTGGAATTTTATTCACATAATCGTTCTATATGTGATACTCATAGTGGCATTATAATTGAACATAATTAAACAAACATCCAACAGTTTAGTTGTGTATTCTTCGAGAAACACTAGTTCAAACACCGACAAACTAGTGAGGGCAGTCATAGGCGTAACCACATTCCTCAATGATGAACCATGAAGATCTTGCAATCATTAAGACTATCATCCAATCAAGAAAGAAAACCAATCAATCAACTTTAATATGCATGCATGTAAATCCTAAAGTGTCACCAATTCATTAAATAGATTAAACCCTACTCAGTCCTATTCTAGGGTTTAGGTTTCCTTGTTATTGAGTTATCATTAAGGTTATGCTTGATACCCTAAAACCCATGTTCATTTATCTCATGACATAAGAACCTTAACAATTTTTAAGCATTGTCGTGATTATCAACTCTACCATATCCTTTTATTAAGATCACTTCTATTTAATTAAATTCATTAATAACATGGCAAGTCATGTTCTATAACCCTAATCTTCATACGCATGGTTATTCATATTAGCAACAACTAATTATCATCATTATGGTCATAATCATGTTAAATTACCATCATATTCCACATTGTCAAATAATAGCATAAAAGAAGGGTTTTTAACATATTCAATATGTTAATGTACAAATATAGGGGTTTTAACATACTAATCACCTCTTTAACACTTGTTAGCATTACTTTTGGAATAGAAAGCATAATCAAGTCTCAAACTTATTTTATTTTGATTCTACTTGTTCTCTTGATCAATTTTCATACATTATTTATCTTCATCCGAGCATCCTAGTAATTTTTATGATTTTTGCAAGATTAACATTATTCAGGCCAATCCTGGCATGAATGTCAACTGAAAATCAGTTTGTTAGAAATATTGGTAGCCGCTCCTTAAGTCATTGGGTAAAGACCAAGATACCCATGGTACTTACATACATAGATTGGGGTGTTTTGGTCAAAAGACTTTAAGTCTTCCCTTATCTCCCGATGCAACTAGGTTCTTCCGCAAGAGAACCAACCCAACAGTTGGCTCCCTGACTTTGGGGACCCAGAGAAGGTCAGAGTGGCTTCCCGACCCTCCTTCAGTCCCGACTGACCCTAGGGAGCCCAACGGTGGTCAGGAAGGTGAGGGTTACAGGTTGGGGATACCAAAAGGTTGTTGCATTCTGGGTCCTAAGGTTGTTGATGGTACTTGGTGTCTTAGAGCTGACCATGGAGACAACAAAGTGTGCTCACAGACCTTCACATGCTGCCTGGGGTTTTAGCACTTCTAGTCGAGTCTACGACCACTCCTAACTCTTGAACTCACCGGTGAGGATGAACTCTGGTCATCTGGGTGATGCAGAGCTCCTGGTTCATGTTCTAGACAAACAAGAGGATCCATGCGGTCCTTATATGTGTCCTAGGAAAAACTCTAGGGTTAGGAGGCGAAAGATGATGAAGATGAAGGGATATAGGGTGTGTAATGTGAAGGATAGAGACCCCCATATATATATTGACTTCGTGAAACCTCCTATTGGTACCTTCCTTTTCAAGAATGATTCTCATCAGGATTTGTGAATTTTTGTTTTTCCCCTATTTTTATTATCCAAGCTAACTTGTTGGTTACTATAAGAGAGAGAGAGTCTATTACACCTCGATCTCACAATTTCCACTAATCATGATATTAGGGCATAAATTGAGGATTTAACGTAATACAAAGGTCACCCTTAACGTTTTCTTCTCCTTTAAAACTCTTTGTTTTCTCGCATTGAACCACATAAACCAACTTTATAAGGGAATCTAAACATTGATTTCTCTAATATGATTTCAACAATAAAAATGCATGTATGAACATTCATTATGTTCCTCATACTTTTAAGCACATAAGACTTGCTGATTCACACATATTGCTAAAAGAGGAATGATGTTATACATCATCATTTACAACTCTCTCTTATTTCTTTACAAGGACCTAGAGTGATAAGGACCGACTGAACTTAACTATACTCAGACTTAACTCTTGTGGTAGATCTACTCCGATGCAATGATATCTTCTTCAAGTCCATGTGATTTCCCTAGAAATTGTGAGTAGAGGGGTGAGCCTACTCGCTCAATGAATGAGTACTTCAAAGAAAAAGTCTAAAGCACTGATATAATTACAGATATACTTTTGAGCAATTGATATCAATTATAACAGCAGTAAGCTTTAAAGAATCTAATAATTGACAATCATAAATATGACATGATACTCTAAATATCTATAAGAGTGAATCAATATATGAAATGCTTGATTGATCATAAAGGGAACTAATAATTCAGATACATACAAAGAATAATTGAATAACTGTACACACTTGTTTGACCTCTCATTCATTTTATTATGCCCTGATCATATGTAGTGTACTCTACACATGAAGACTCATAGTGCACTACGATCACACCGTACAAGACTTAGCGGACGCAGCTGGGAAATGCTAAGTCTGACTACTCTCCTGGTGTGCAATAGGGAAATGGCTCTCTGGCCTAAATTGGACTCCTCCTCTAACCTGAGCACACATGCAGAGAGTCAAGCCACCTCTTGGCTTTTATGTACTCTAGTGCCACCAGGACTTTTGGTTGATGTTGGACACTGCAAACTATAATTTAATGAGACTTCCGCCAGGGCTTCGTCCCTGTGCCACCTGGTAGCACGTTCCGACCCCCGTATACTGGATGCTACCGGGGTTAGGTCATTTCACCCCTAAGGCACAGACCTCACATAGGGGTTCTACGGTGTTCAGGGCTCCTAAGTCTATTATTTTATTATTCCTAGAAAGCTCTTTCTACATTGTACCCTTTTCTTACTTATACGTGACTCTGGTATCTCTATGGTGTCGCGTCTACTTATTTGAAGTTATAATACAACATGTATATCATTCTAAACTGGGCAGAGAAGTATATTTAAAACACTATAATATACTGAGTAATCAACATACTATACATGCATGTAGACTAAAATTCTTAAATAAACAGATTACATGTCCACTTGGCACATACACACTAGAATCGTGCAATTTATCATCTTATTACACTGATAAGAGTTAATTACTTGACATATGAGTAATCATCAATAGCACCTACAATTTATCTGTAATTTCTCAAAGAACGTGCATATCAACCCAAATCTTGAATTGTGCATCTCATAACTCAATTAAGAGTTAATTACTTATCATGACAAGAATTATTAATAATAACTGAGAACATTGATATCACAATACTTGATTCATTGAACACCCTACCCTTAGGGTTTCATTTAATCACAACAAATGCTACAAAGAAAGGTTTATACATGTATCACATACTTTTCAAATCTTTACAACACATGATACCTGGGATCTCAATCCCTTATCACATTACTGGGAATTCTCATCCCTTCACATCATTATCATAATTACTAGATCTGGGTATTCAAACCCTTAGATCATCACATAGCATTGTTACCTCTGTAACAGGTAACCATTACCTCTAGGTCCTTAGACCAAGGTATTCATTTCACTGGTTGTACAAGTATTCTGATGGCTCACAAGGCCATCACACATCTTGTCACCTCTCACTAGGTAACAACAAATTCCCATGGCTCCCATAAAGATTTCATGCGACATAAACATTCACTGAATAAAAACTACTATCAACAAATCATATAAAATCAATATATGTATGAAACCTTAGAACTGAGATGAATTTGGGTTTCTATGCCATTCACTGGGATATGATGCATCAATAATACCATTGAATAAATAAAGTCTATCATGTCAATAAAATCCCTTCAAATGAATTTCACGATATCTATTTGCAAAAATCCAACTTTCCTCACATCTAGGGTTTCATCCTCTTCACCGAGATACCAAACAAACACTACTCACTTTAAATGAAATCCAAGATAGTATCTAACATATATGTACTATGAATTTAGACAAACAATCATTCAAAATCAAGGGGATCTATATAAGCAACTTTCTCTATTTACTTGTACAACAAATTTCAGTCATAGACAAATTCCCTATATTTCAGTTTACTCTTATAACCTCTATGAATACTTAGGGAATTCTCATTAGAATGCATTGTATACATTTATAATATGATTTTATCATCTAAAATTCATTCAAACAAATGAATAATCCATTTCATATCATTTTGCAACAACTTAGAACAAATAGACAATTCAGGGTTTGTAGTCGCATGCTAAGAAAGAGTGAGAAAAGGGGAAGTTTTGATACCATTTTGGATCAAATCAGAGGAGGGACGGAATTTTGACATGTGAGATAAGATTCACCATGAAACTATGTCCAAAGAAGCTAAACTTACATGATTTCATCATTCCTCAGACCACAAAATCCTAGGTCATCATCTCCATCAATTTCTCCTCTCAAACCCTAACTCTCTCTCTCTCTCTAGGATTTCATTTCTATGAATTGAATTACGAATTATGAGAGCTCCTTGTATGTTAGGTTGACCATATAGAGCAATTGAGCTGCTTGGGTTAATTGTACATTGACCCCTCACTAAACTTTTTCTTATTTTAGCAGATTTTTCTGTCATAAAAAGGTTTATGTGAATTCGTGTATTTAAGAGATCAAACCTTCTCCAAAAATTATGAGAATTTATCATGTTGTGTATAATTAATTTACAAAGTATCCTCTAATATTTGAGATCATTCCAATCTTCCATTAAATAATTAAAAATCAAGTAGTGCACTACTATCTCGAATTCTACAAAAATGTTAATTCGTCTACTGATAAGGTCTAAATGCATCCAAAAATTATGAAAATTTTACATGTTATTTATTATTGAGTTTCAGATCTCTAGTTAAAATTTCATATCATTTGGAGTTACCAATAAATAAATAAAAATAAAACACTACACTACTGAAAAGCACTCTATCAACATTTTGGTCAAAGTATAGTTCGACCGAGAACCACATTCAAAGAAAACTCAAATATTCTGAAATTCAATATGTATGATTAAGTTATCCATATCATATCCAAAATTCAACTAAATAAAAATTTGTATAAAATATGAAAAATCATTTACCACACTGCTATCCTGATCAAATTCCATACACATGTACCATCATTACCCTAATTTCAGCCAACTAGGGTTTATATTTCTCAAACCCTAATTTCTCAAACAATAGAACACTTAACATTCTTATTATGTTTAAAACATCATAATTGAATTATCATCATTAATTAGATTTAAGCAGTGATCAATCCAATTAAGCATATAATCATCCAGGTAAACCCTAGTTTACCAATTAAGCTCAGATGCGGTCATAACAGAGTCACAACATTAATCGCCTTTCTATATTTATTAAGAGATATTCCTTTTTGATAAATCTATTTGACATCAACTAAATTATGGGGAAAATACAATGCATAACTCTATATTCCTCTTACCTTTCTCTTACTCTTCCTTTTATGAAAATTCTTGGATTTTATTATAATACAACTAAAAGTCACAGAAATACACTACCATAACCTTATCAGGACTTCAATTTGTCAATAAAAATCCATTAAGGAAAAGCACATAATTATGTAGCACTTTATTGGCTAATTGATCATGAATTCTAGATTATTTTTTTCTTCTCTCTTTGATAATATATTTCTTAACTCGATTATAGGAATTCATTAGTATTATTCCAGTTTATATCTAACATTGTTGGGACATCGTTCATATTCAAAACTTGCTCTTTTAAACACTATTAAAGATAATAGTATTATCTCATGGAATATCCCTTTTATCCCAATTTCTAAAATTATCTTTATTTTCATTATTATTTCCAAGCTCACCAAAAGTTATATCAAAATGTTCATGTTTGATGCCTTAAATATTGTGTTTCCACTCTTGGCTAAATAACTATTTCTTTGATTATCCAAAACACCATGTATACTATTTCCTTTTAGAAACTTGACAATTATTTGATTAATCATATCAAATGGCCATTATAATTTATTCATGTATGAATTCCTTCTATTTATTTAACTTGCCACAAGCACCCATGTCACAAAGGTGATTAACATTATTATTCCTCCAATAATACTGTTAGAGAAAATTATTTATTAAAAGATGCACTATATTCATATCAAAATTGAGAATATAACAATCTCGATCAAAAGGAAGGTCCAATCGATCGATTTGGCTCTAGTCAATGACATGATAATAGTGATTCTTCATGCAATGATTAATTTGGCATGATCACGACTATCATTATCTATTTGACTCAGTCTAACTGCTCCACTCCTCCTAGTTGGTCGACTGGATCCTTTTGGTTGGCCAACTAGATGATTTATTCATCCGTTGGGTGACATTGTCTAATCAGTCAGCTGATCTCTTCAATCAGTTGACCGGCAGGTCCTATCAGCCAAAAATTAGATTGTCCAGTTGGTTTATTGGAATCTCCACTCACTCAACTTGGCCCTCCAGTCGGTGGATTGACATTGCTAGTATTTTTAGGTTTGATATGTAAATATTTTAGTAGCCAAATCAAATCATGTCCATGGTTGAACTCCTTTTCCCCGTGCATCCTATGCATGTGACCCTATAAGATCCATATTATGTTGGCGATTATGTCTATAATCATATTTTGACTTTACATGCAAAGAGCGATATCTTGAAATACATAACTGCTACCCAAGTAATTGGATAAGTTGGAGGCCAAATTCAAGCTAAACTTGTGACTAGTGTTACAATGATCCTATATTTCCTTTGTCATAGATATCTAGATTGAACACGGGGCATGGAATCGTCATCCTCTTAATATTCAATCTACTTTTCTTGAACTAGAGTAGACTACACAGATGCATGTGAGCTCAATATCACATATTAACTTGCATGAGCATGGCCATGCACTTCACAGTCTCACTTATCAAGTGTTCATGATATCACTCTGATAGGAGGGACATATTCCATCTACATCACTCACAACAATCCCCATGTGTCACAATGTATCCAAGCATCGTTTGTAAAGAAACCTTTATTCAAGGTCACGCTGAATGGTGTTAAACTTCCTTGAATGCCATGTGATTATTGTAGTGACTTCAAGACTAAGAACTGTAATCACCACTATCATATTGAGACATGATTGTGACTACCATTCAATGGTTTCCATGTATAATTCTCAACATGGGTCTGTCTGGTACATTTGTTCTTTAACAAGTACCTATGTGTATGACTTGCTATCTAATATCATGACTATTGAGATTTAGTCATCAGTCAACACACATTCTAGTCTTAAGTATTATTGTTATATATACAGTTTCCACAATAATATCTCACTAGGGACATGACAAGAATATATACTTTAATTATACATATGATCTCATATTCAAGTCCTCAACCCAAACCATGTCAATGAGTAATATCATTCTGTATACATCTATTATTTTATATCATATCTCATATTTGAACAAGCATAATTATTATAGATTACCTTTATTATTAATCAAATCAATTACATAATGTCCCAATAAACTCATGACATGACTGCCTCTTAGGGCATACATACCAAGTAAGGGTATTCTCTTTTTGAAAGGATAATGGGAAGCAAATGACCATCTTTCCTTTTTCACACTAGGGTGTCAATAAGATGATGGTTCCTTTCATAAACTATAACAAACTAACTAGGATATCTACAAGATCTTTGATTATTTTTGGATGTCGTCTTACTACTAGGCTTTATAGCTATTTTTAGGTACCACTATGTATGTAGGAGACCTTTTTGTCTGGGTTTGATCCCCCGTGCCACAAGTAGAACGATTGGGCATACGATGGAATGTCGCGTCACTTCTCTTTGAGATAGTATGCATATTTTCCATTTACTAGTAGATACATCTAGAAAATGTTGTATAATGTTGTGGAATTCATAATCTTTTATAAAACTATTGATCTAAACTTAGACAATTTCATGAATAAATAATCTATAAGCATTTTATAACTTACAAATATATTTTAGTACTGAAATACTAAAATCAAAATGAAATTATTTCTTTATTTTATTTGAACTTATGTCTAGACTTAGTAATTCATCATCTTCAGAACGTATGACACCACAAAGGAATCATACCCCTTTTCATCATATAAAAAATACATTTCTTAATATCTCCTTATCTATTTTAAAAATAGAAACTTATATTGGTTTAACCTGATTCTTTACTAAATGGGAAAACATATATAGTCATTCAAGTTATTAACTCAAACAATATAATATACTTATATGTTCAAGAAAATGGGGATCAAGATCCAGCACAACTATCCAAAGATGCTTTATTCATATTTTAATAGTGTGGGAAGACCAAAATACCGCTAGAATCTCCAAATTTTCTGAACTAGGGTTGCAATCAACTCAGACACTACCCAAGCATATATAAAGCATGTCGAACATGTGTGTGAAGCACTTATATACTGGTATAAGCATTTAAATTGAACAACAACATTTAATTAAGTTTATGAAACATGAATAGGGTTGAAATAGTTAACTTGGTCTTACATATAATGTCTGAAAATCCTTTTTCATGCTGTAAAGTAGTTCATCCTACATATTTTTGTGGTTCTATGTTTTTCCAATAGATTGTATAGGGAATGCCTTTAATAAGTCATGACTCAAAGTGCACCCTAAAAGTAGTACCTCAAACATGGAAGGTTTTGAGTTTTAAAGAGGAAAGGAGATCGAGAAAAAAAATGGTATGATTGAATTATTAGTTGAATACATGATTTTTGAGGTCCCTTTGATGTTTAGATTCTACAAGTGGGATACATAGATGTTCACGTAGGAGAGGCCTTTAAAATTGAGGACAAGGTGGTACTTGAGCACAAGATGATTCTTGATATTGTGTCCGGGAGGAGAAGAGATAGAACGTAGAGATGTTCTACTTGATAGAACACTAAACCTTAAACTCAATAGGGTTGAAGTATTAAGATGAGGGAAAGTATGCTAAGATAAGAGATGTGACAAAAGGAAAAGAATAAGCTATTTTTGGGCATCATATAGAATCATATATTTCAAAGGAAACTTAGAAGTATCATAGAGATGCACCTAGACACACTCTACCAAATGAAATATATAGCTGAAAAGATGATATTCAAATGTATGAAGTTCACTTTGCACCCAACCAAACGAGTCCTTATTTGAATCGAAGAGCCCCACTAAGATCTTGATTAATTAGCTCATGGAGTCATATAGATAGACAGGGGCGGAACCAGTAGTTGGAGGCTGGGGAGGCAATTACTAGACAAGAAAATTTATTTCTATGTAAAATTTCAAATTTTTTGTTAGTGAGTTTTTGAAGTACTATATGAGCGTTTTTGGATGTGAAAGTATTTTTTCATGAATTAAAATACCATTTGAAGGACATGTGAATGCATTGAAAAATTTAAAAAAATCCATATAAATCACCAATATGGTTAACTTGGCAGATTATATTTTAGCAAATTTTAGAAAAGTAGTAAATTTTTTTTTTGGAAAACAATGGTTTACCTTTTTGTATGAGAAAAAAAATCTCGATCTACCAATGTAAAAATCTGAAATCTTTTCAAGTCAAAAGTTGAGAAATAGGACGCCTTGTGTGCTCTTGTCTTTATCATAAGCATTGTTTTCCATCAACCAAGTTATGAACTTATTAATATATAATTTGCATGATTACTGGGAAGAGTAGAGACATTTACCTTATAGTAGCAGATTCACTAATGTGACCATTCCAATTCGTTTGCAAATTGGAACTATTATATTGAGTAAAATTGGCTTCATTCAATTTGACTATCGGCTAGAAGCAAATCATCAACATGATCGTCATCTGAGATAAGAAAAACATATTGTTAACATGAATATGCCAAATCAAGCAACGACAAAATTAAAATCGTAGTGTCTCTAGAGTAAGATTTTAGATTTTTTGGGGTAAGATTCCCCTTAACACCGTTACAAGGGCGGGTAATCTACCATCATTACTAAGAAAGTATAAAGGTTCGATGATCAATGAGCAACTGATGGTCGGGGTTCTCTTCATTTATATCTCTTGAATGTTTGAAACCATGTGGATCTTGAACGTCGTCATGGATCGACCTTCTGTGGAATTTCCTTCTAAAGCAAAGCGGTGCCCATAGAATTAAATTAGAGTGGCACACAACAACCCTTTGTCTCATCGCTAGAGTATATTTTAACGCATTTGTATCTCAATTATTACCCCTAATGAGTCAATGCCCCTGAAGCTCCTTCCTTGACAACACAAGTAAACTGATGCTCACCTAATTGAATCTGTCGACGGACTGGTGCCTCCACAACACCGCTTCGTGTGATGTTTCCAGACGAATCATGTCATATGCTACGGAGGTGGAAACGCCAGAGCAAGAATCGCTAGAAATCTAAGACACCTGCATAATTAACTAAATAATTCAGAAATTTTTTGGAGGGAATGGCTCCGGCCGCCCCCCCTGTTCTTCCTTCTCTGTAGACAGAGCTCCCACTCAAGGACCAAGTGCAATGTATAATGAACTCCCTTTTTAGTTTTCTTATACGCAGATAAATGGTCTTTGACAACAAAATTGAGGCATTTTCAGTTCACCGTTCATGACTCAACTCAAATTATAAAATTCTATTTTTTCTTATCATAAAATAAAAGAGTTTTATTAATAGTGACTTCTTGCTTCTGAAATTGATATGACACAACATTTTGACTGAAACCGCATTAGCTTAAGACGCGCGACAAACTGAAGCCTAGAGCCCACGTTTCACAAGAAGAGTAGAGAAGGCCTAGAGCTCGGGTTTGACGATATGTGTAGGGGCCGGCGGTAAAGGAAGAGAACCCCCCAGCCATCATGATCTTCGTCCTTTTGAATTGCTAAAAATCAGCTGCAGATGCAAAACGTTCAATGTTTCTTTCCGTTTAAACTGAGAGAAGTGCGAAACTTCAGCAGCTATTTAAGGAAGAAGTTGGGCGTAAAGTTTACTAATGCAACAGATATTATTAGTTTCTCAGATAGATTATTTTCCGGAATCCAGTACCCGACTACACGGTGAACTTGCATGTTGTCACTTGCTGGCGTTTGTGGTTGCTACTCAACATGTCAAAAGTCAATTTACGAAGAGAGAGAGAGAACTGGCACATGGATCTGCATGATGGCACGTATGTGTATGCGAATTCGGAGAGACCCGATCGTGCTATGACTGGCAGTCGTCCCACCGACACCGCCCTGGAAGCTCCCCCTCTTCTTCCATGTTCACTCTATTATTTCGTTCCATTTCCTTGTCATTATTTTCCTGTTTTGATCATTGCTGGCGAGAAAAAGGACGGCACATGTCACTGTGGCCCAGCTTAAAAAGCGTTGCCGACTGGCGGGGATGCATTGGGTACTAGACGATTATTATGCTGACTGCTAGCGCCACAAAGATGCTTTAATAAGGTACACGATCATCATTGTGCGATTCACCGTACTTCACTCTGGAGGGTTGAGACAGTCGACAGACAAGCTTTTTCTCAGTCATCCACCGCCTTTAGGTACATCGCAGATGACGATCATAAATGTTTAGTGTGACAACAGTGTTCGCTAGCATTGGATGAATAATCATCTGTTTATGATCTTAATTGTTGTGAATTTTGGGAAAACACACTTGTCTGACGGCACCAGATTGAAATTGTTGATGAATGCCCCCACCCGTTTGATCTAATTTGGTCGCGCTTTTGACGGAAACGCCATCCGTTTCATCCTAGTTGGATGCAAAATTGGATGCAAAATGCCAAATGAGGCATTTTGGATCTATAGCATTATCCAATTTGGGCCGATTTTGGTCAAATGTGTAATCTTCTTTAGTTTAGACCAGCAACATTTGAAACCAGTATATGATATTTTGGTCAAATGGGTGGTCTTTTTTAGTTTAAACCCGCAATAATTCGACCGAGGTTACGTCAAACAGGTGATTTTTCTGAAATCCTTAATAAATTTTGTCAGTTCTAATTGAATAGTTGACAGCTTCTCCAAGGGCAAAAGTTTCAGTCTTGACAACCGTTTTTTTCTTCTTCTTTTCTTTCAGTACATTTTGAAGACAATCGGCCTATCAATTCTTAATCCACTTAGCGACCCGCGAGCATAAAGAAATGCCTGGATTTCAAGGGTTGCACGCGGCTCACCATGAGGCCTTTTGGTTGAACGGCCGGGAATGGCCGGGATTGTCATCAGCTCGTTATGAGAAAAACGTCCTAGATCGCTTATCCCCTGTTTGGCAAGAGATTGGACCGGGATTGAGCCGTGTCATTTTGTGCCAAATCGGTTTACTCCCGTCTAAATTAGTCGGGGACGTGTTTGGCAAAACCAGAAATAACGAACCCCATTTTGGATTTGTAATCCGCAAATCTAGACCAACGCGTCCCAGTTGGGGTGTGATTACAAATCTCAATCTGGACTAGTGCTTGTCGTATTTGATTTTGCAAGCTTCAAGTGTTGATGTGGTCATGGCCAGCTAGTTGAGGGAAAAGTCCCTCATTCTGCTCTGATGGCCGGCTTCACCTCGCGCAACCATTTTTCCCTCGACATTGCATTTCAACAAAGGCAACTGGCAGTAGCCATCTTTTCCTCGCCATTCTCTGCCTCCCAAATTGACAACATACTTGTTCATTGCAAGTGTGCAGCCATGGTTTCGGTGGAAGTACGCTTGCTTTGAAGCCCCATTCCAGCCGCCAGTAAAGGGGAATCCTTGGGCTAGAGTTTTTAGTTTCTACATACGAACGAATACCTGTGCCAGCTGTGGCAACCTATCACGCTAAACGGATTACTCAAAATCAAGATAACAGTTCAACACTGATTAGTCATATTACCAAAATAGTATAGAACTAAAATTGAACAAAACTTCTAAATATTTCTAAAAAAATATTTACACAAATGTCCAACTTCGCACACACACAATGGGTGGTTCAAGTGGTCAAACACGATGTCTCCTAACAAAGAAACTCGGGTTGTAATCCCAACTACCGCCTTAGTTTACTACACACACACACATAGTCGACAAGGAGTGACTCTAGTAGTCAAACACGATGTCTCCTAACAAAGGAACCCATGTTCGAATTCCAACTACCGTCTTGATTTACCACCTTTCCAGACGTTCCGCCTCCGTCACAGGTATGAGAGAAGGAGAGAGAATGCCTCTCTTAATCACACACACACACAAATATATATATATATATATATATATATATATATATATATATATATATTGCAGATAACTTTATATGACTTCAGTGGCCTCATCCCTCGTTTACAAAACATGTAGCTTGAATATATTTACAATATTTACATAAAACCCATCGTACTATCAAAATTTGAGTCAATGTACATCATACACAAACTCCCCCGCCCGGACTTGGGAGTACATGGAGGACTCTAGAACTCTACACAATTCAAACAACCTCTTTGTCTCAGTAGATTTTCAAATTGCGCCTCCACGCCACCTTGCGTCTGACCACGCTGCTGATCACCTAAAAAGGGTGTGGAAACCACTAGGTGAGACCCATGTCCCATCGATAACGATATAACTTCTAATAATATTTGTTGCTTACTATCAGATTATGTACTTCAAGTAGTTACAAGAGATAGTATTATAGATTTGAATGACTATGTAACTTGTACAAAAGATTAGGCACAGTTGGAGTCACAAGTACAATTGATTTCTCTTATCGAGTTATAGATCACATATAACACTAATAGAAACCATAGCAAAGATCATAATCCACGATGATCTGCTAAGTAACCCTAATAGTTTTAATATACAATTAAATTACATATTTTATTAAGTATTGTTTAGTTTGAGGTGTACCACTCAAACTACTAGCTGACTACCACAAAGTCAAAATCACCTATGTATAAGTTCTAGAATGATCGAAATCCTAAAGATCTTTACCCCTCAGTTAGTACCAGTAACAATCAAGTGGTACATTGAACCAACTACTGAAACATCATAGTCTGTCCTAGGTACACAGACCATGACACCATAAATCAGGATATAAACCCTCAAATCGAGTTATGACCGCAGTCAATCACATCAACATCCGAGACACAACTTCAAACACTCTCCAAATCTTGAAATTAGGATGACAATGATATACCTCCCTGCATCCGCATATACTAAATAGTATATGACTCTGAGATCCTTTTGGATCACTCATTTCACTATCAAATAAGTTCTGACATTGGCTGTTATACCCACATCACACGATTACCACTAATCATGAGATTAGGACAAGTTGGGGATTACAATAATATAGTAATCACCCTTAACTTTTTCTTTGATTTCAAAATCTTTGTTTCATCACATTCACTCACATAAATCAACCTTGTAAGGGAAATAAAATCGGATTTTCTCTAATCTGATTTCAATAATAAATATACATATTTAAACATTCATTTATTTCTCAACCTTTCATGTACATACGACACGATAAACAGATTCATTCTCTATTATTAAGGAATCAAAGTTACACATCATTATTTGTAACTCTTTCACTACTCCACAAGGACCTAGAGTGACATGGACCAACTAAACATAGCTAATCTGATACTTAACTCTTGTGGAAGATCTACTCTGGCATTGACATTATTCAGATTCACATAGTTTCCCTAAAAATTGTGAGTAAAGGGGTGAGCCTACTCGCTCAGTGGATGAGTGCTTTAAAGAAACAATTTAAAGCACTTATACAATTACAAATATATTGTTAACAAACTGATATCAATTAGAACAATAGGAAGCTATACAAGGATTAATCATTCACAAACATAAATATGCCAGGATACTGTAGATATCTACAAGAGTGAATCAATATATGAAGATTCTTGATTAATCACAAAGAGAATCAATTATTTAGAAACATACAAAGAATAATTAAATAACTTCACACACTTGAATAACCTCTCATTCATCTTATTATGTCCTAAAACCACATGAGGTGTACCACAATATGTGAAAGTATCACAACAAGCTACGATCTCACTCTATAAGACTTAGAAGTATGCTCAAGAACCTAAGTATTTAATCTCAATGCCACGTCTGCAACTAGCATCAACAATATGCTCTTGTAGGCTAATGGGAGCGGCCAAATATCTTAGGCTCCTCTCAACCTAGGTACTCCAACGGGGAGTAAAAGCCCTCAAACTTGTTGTGCACTAGTGTGTTAACTTGAGAGTTCTACATTGTCCATATTTTGATAATGACTTAACCATTCCATTTCTATGTATCTAATATGTTTGTTCAAGATTGATTTCAGGCTATAGGTAGATGAAAAGGATCAAATTACATAAGCCCTAGCTTGTTCAAGTTCAAGTCAAATGCAATGCAAGTGTGCTATTTGAGAAATCACTTCAAATGACCTTAAAAGAATTTTATAATCACTTGTATTGATGATATGACTTGTAACAAGGATGAAAAAATATGAGGGAAGCAAAATACTAAGGTTTAATCACCCAAAAGTCAACTTGAAAAATTTATCACAGGTTGTTCATCGGTCGAGTTGGAAGCTCGACCGATCCTATGATGCATTTTCTGAAGATGACCCATTGGTCGAGTTGTACACTCACAGAACTCGACCGACCGACTCACTGAGCAAACTCAAATTTAGCTCATCGGTCGAGTTCCCCATAACAAAATCGATCGATAGTTTGAAAATTGGCTTTGTCTTTTAGTTGATCGGTCGAGTTACCTTTATTGAAACTCGACCAAATGTACTATATAGAAAATGCAGAAAAAGTGATTATAGACATTGGTGACTTGTTTTGGGTGAAAATAGATCAATTGTATTGTTGAAAATAGCTATATTTTAACCCTAAGTGATCCCCAACTCAAGTGAGCACCCCCATCTATAAATAGGACCCTTTGGAGTTCATTCCAAGTTTTCTCATTCAAGCTATTCTAAGTCCTTGCTATATTTGAGTGTTCTACAACTCCTTGAGCCCCTTTCTCTCCCTAGCTCATACTTCATTTCGTGATTGTGAGTGAGTTAGGTATGTTGTAAGAGAGCTACTCCCTTATTCATGTAAAGCTCTCATTTTCTCCTACTTCCCTATCCCCTTCCTACATGAAGAAAAGGTGAAGCAAGCTTCCTTGAGTGAAGAAGAAGCTGTAGTTGGTCCTCTTCAAGGTTGATGAAGAGGTGGTGATCTTCTCTAGGTGAAGGAGAAGAAAAAAGGTTGAAGATCCAAGAAGAGTGTCAAAGTCCTCGAAGGCGGAAGACTTGTGCTTGAGTGGGTAAGACCTTGGTGAAGGATGAAGACTCTTGCAAAGTGGGTAAGTCCTTGGTAAGGTGGATACTCCTTGTGCTTGGATAGGTAAATCCTTTGGTTGTCTTGTGTTGTAACTCTTATTGGTGATAATATAGAGAAAAGAACTTGCAAATTCCTAGAAGTTGACCTCTCTAGGTAGTGGACTGAATCACTTCTAGTTTGAAGTGTGAAACCACTCTACATTGCCTTGTCAAGTTCTTGATATCAATCACTCTCATCCTTTCTATGCTTGTTAGACATGACTTAGGTTGAGACCATCATGATGGGATTATCATGACCTCCCAAGATGCACCATCTAGTGTACCAAAACAAAACTGAAACCAAGGGTGTAACTATGGTTATCATGAAGAAAAGGTCACATAAAAATGGTAACCAAGACCCTAAGTCATAGGTCAAAAAACATCCAAAGAAGAACCTTAGCCAAGCTCAAGATAACCAAAGTTGAATTTAACATCCCTCCAATCTTAGGTGTACAAACACCATGCATGAGAGCAAGGTAAAGAGCAATACATGGAGAGAAACCTTCATAACACATCATCTACCAAAACAGATACAAAAAATTAGGGTTTCAGATTGCTTTCAAACACAACAAGGAATCTCTCCACCAAACAAGCTCTAGAGATTACCACTAACCACAAACATGGTAAGAAGGCATTTTAGAGGAAGAAGACAATAATAAAAAGCATAAAGAATGCAATAATAGAGTAGGTTTAGTGTTATATAACCCACCTTAAGATGATCGCCACCAAGAGATCCAAATTTCAAGATCAAGATCTCTAAGAACACGATCTAAGGGTTGAAGAAGCTTCACCAAAAGCTCCACACTCAGCCTCAATGAGCAACTCAAGGAATGGGAAACACCAAGGTCAAAGGGTAGCTCAAGAAAGAGAGCAAAACCTCAAAATTGAACCAAAGGAAAGAAGGGGGAAAAGAGAGAAGAAACTCTATCTCACTTGGGTGTCGCCTTGTAAAACATGGCATATTACCCTTATGATAAGGAGCTTACTCTAAAGAATGACCACCATGTTAAAACATAGTCTAAGGCCGAGAAAGAGGAAGAAGATGAAGGTAGGAGATCAAAGGAACATCAACTTAGAATGTAAACACTTACCAAAAATGGGAGACGATCTCAGATCACCACCACCTCCACATGCAAGACGAGATTAGTTCCTCAAGCTCCAAGGATGAACCTCCTTGCTCCACCAAGCTCCAAGAACACGTAAAGAAGGAGGAAGAAGATAGATGGCCGAATGGGTTTCAAGAACGAAGGGATATAGGGTTATATAGATGAAGAATGAAAGAGAGAGAGAGCAAAGGGGTGAGGTGTCAACACACTAAGGAATCCAAGGGACATTTGTCCTCGCAAAAGACCAACATGCATCCACATGCAACCACTTAAAGATTGAATGCATGACATGGTGATACACTCTAGGTAGTGTCTTAAACCCCTAAGAAAATCCACCCTCTATGTCTGTAACATACTAGATTCTGGACTTTTTACCTTTTTGGTCCTCTTTTTCATCTTTTCCTTTCATTTATATCCTCTTTGGCCTTTCTATTTAATTTTTGGAGAATATGATGGTTTAATGAACATTTGTTCACCTTTTATTCCAATATTTGGGTTTATGCACAAATACCTCAGTGGAAGTTTAGAAATGGGCTTAATATGTAAAATGTCTACTTCAGTAAAAAAGATAATAAAATATTTTGTCCAAGAACTTTCTAGTGCTTTTAATATATGAAAAAGGAGAGAAATCTCGAAATACACATAAAAGAGACAATAAGGACAATAATTGGAGATAATATGGAATATATTGGATAAAAGACGATAATGAGGAATATGTTGCTTCAAAAAATCATAAATAGGAATCCACGAGATAATTTGATAACAAAATTCGTTTTCTTGATCTAAAAGAAACTTAAGGGCCAAGTATCACCTAATTTGGAAGATAAATACATACATTAAAGTCTTTATTAAAAGAAAATAGGAGATAAGCCAATAAGCTGAAATAAAATATCTAACATCCTCAAATTGGAAAAATAACAAAAAAATCGTAATTTATATATCAAAATGAGTCTATGTGTGAATTTGTATTTAATTTGGCCAATGTTAAATATTTATTTTATTCAAGAGAGAGAAAATGACTTAAAGACCAAAAATAATAAATATATGTTGAAAAAAAATTAATTAATGGAAACATCATGTTTCAAACATTTAGTATTGCTTATAGGCCAAGTTTTATATTTTTAGGAAGTTTCTAGATGCCTCTAATAAATTAAAAGGATAAATAAATGGTAAAATGTAAATGAATTAAATAAAATAATAAATGTCTTCAAAAAAATATTAATGCCAAATTCGTGTTCTACATGTTAAAATAGACTTTTGGATGAATTTTGAATCAATTTGGAAAATATTTGATGAGAAGATAAATTAAGGAGAGAGAAAGTGTACAAAACATTCAACTCATTATTTAAAATAATAAACAACTTCAAAAAATAGAAATAATACAAAATTCATGTCTAACATATTTAATATGAGTTATGGGTGAAGTTTTGTAATTTTTGGATAATCATAGAGTCATAAATAAATGAGGAAAGAGAAAATATATTTTGAATTATTTGACACAATAAAGATTCTCAAAAGGCATCAAAATAAGTCAGAATATAAAATTTACTAATTTTTAGTTAACGTTTGGGCCTCCAAATAAAGAGAGAGAAATTCATTTAAAGATTTAATGCTCCACTTTATTTGCAATCCGATTTAGTTAAGGACTTTAAGTTAATATGTTGCACGAGCCATCAACCGTTGAATCTTGATCTGATGATCCACATGTCATCATCTACCTCGGGCCAAATAGGAAACAGGCCGCGGTTTTGGTCGATTTTAAAATCGCAATATCTCTCTTATCTCTCATTAAAATTGATTGATTTTTGTTTCTGTAGATGCCTCTCTCGATTTCGCACCACATTATCCCAAAAGTTTTACGTTTTGATGAAGATTTGAGAAAACCCCAAAGCTTGCTCCCCAAGATTCGACGGTCTATTATGTAAACCCTAGTCTAGGTCTCCTTGCCTATAAATATCCATACTCCTAGATCCGTCGTCACCTTAGAAACTCAACCTCACAATCAATTTCGCGTTTCGTTGCCGTTTGACCCTGCTGCGAGCCACCGAGGACGCTGACCTTGCGGTGCTCTTCTCTCCTTGCTCTCTCCATCATCGAAACAATCAAAGGTACCATTTAGTTCTTCTTGCTCTGAGCTTTCCGTCTCATACTTGCACTTCGAATTTGGTTGAGTATACACAAACACCCAATCTTTCCCCAAGCAAGCTGCTGCTTGCTCGCAGCCATGGCGTGGGTTGGGTTGGGGAAGACAACCCGTGGTTTTTTACATTTCTACCTCCGCACTCTCCTCTCTTCTCTTTCTGTGCTCACGCGGGCGCACTCCGGTCTTTTGGTTTGCTTTTTTTTTCAAATGTTGTGCCTACGTGGCAAGTTATCATTGGTCCGTCTTAGAAAATTCATATCTTCTGATTCGTTGGTTGAAAAATAAAAGTAAGATATGTTTTGAAATCGGGAGAATGATATCTATCTAACAAAAAACATTCGTGGTTTGATTCTAATATTTTCGAATATGTGTTTTTAAGGATGAATTAAATTACTTAAAAATATGGAAAATAGCCTAAAAAGTCAATATTTTAAAAATATACAAAACTATATGTTATTTTGATCAGAAAATCTTAACTAAGACAGTAGTGAGCTTTTTAAAGTCTAATTCGATCAGTTGTGGAAAATTCGATGGTTTTGAGGTTTGAATCCTATAATGAATATACATATATCTAATACATAAAAATGATGATCATATTAGGGAAAGTGAAACTGATCTCGTGTAAAAGTTATGAAGAGTGATTCTAAGATTTTAAAGATTAAAGGTATGTGCATAATACACTTATGTTGGGAATTATTTGTTCCATTACCTATGTTTCCATAATGAGGCTTATTTGCACCTAATATCCTATCTTCATGATTCTCTTGCTATACTTGCCTCATGATCAGTTTGGAATATTATTCTTGGGTCTTGGTACCCCACTGCTTTGTTCTATTTGATATTGCTCTTACTTGCCATCTATTCTAGGATGTTGATTTTATTAGACTAAATAACTAGTGTAGTGGTACTTGTATGTACAACCACCCATAGTTGGGGGATGTGTTATTTCTCCCCTGGGGAACGTGTTACTCTCCCCCGCACATGAAATATGTGCATGTGACTAGGAATATATTATTCTCCCCTTATCCTTTGATTGAAGGTCCGGTAGGTGCCTCAACCCTACATAGTTAAGATAGTCAATATTAATCATACATGCAATGTTGTTATTTTACTTTTTTTAATGGCAATCATCTATTGAAATATTCTTTTTTATATATATGGCCTCATTCTTTTGATGTCTCATCTTTTGATGATTCCCTAGCCTGTTTTACTTGTTACAATTATCATGTCACCTTTAGTATAGTTTAGTGACACATACTTTTATTTTCCTTCCCTCTTGTTGGGTGCTTTCCCAACCACCCAGGTGTGGAGCAAGGTGATGGATATGGCATGAAGATCTTAGTGTTGACATGGACTAGCTGATGGATATGTTGCTTGGAGACAAAAGTAGAGTAGTCTAGAGTTTCCCTCTACTTAGATCCTCTTTTTGTATACAACATGTACACCCATATTGGGGAAAATTTTTATGTACACTTTATTTAAATTGAATATAGTCAAAATTTTATCTTCCGCTGCTATCCAAATTGAGTTTTGTTTACCATTGTTATTAGTAGAGAGGTGGATTGATTTCAACTCTTTACAACATGGTATCAGAGCCAATGGTAGTCGGATCTTTGACTATTTCAGTTTGTTTCCCTAGTTAGAACTCTAGATTTGCATAGTTTCCCTTAAGTTACATGTTTGCCCTAGATTTGATCTATGCTGATGATAGGTGGACTTAGAACCCTATAGTTTCACCTTAGAGTCTTGATGAATAAAACTCTAATATGCTCATAATTAAAATATGTATAACTTTATGTTGTTTAGGTTTGCCTTTAGGCAACTATTAGGGCATGAAGTTGAAGAAAAGGTATCTAGAAAGGATCAGGGTTTCAGGGGCTGGCAATATTTTCCTCCGTGCCACTAGCTTGGTATACGAGGACTCCCGTGCCCATATGATATCGGCCTAGCCTGTGCTGATATGAATTGCCCAAAATAGTTTGCTTTTAAGCAATAGTAACTTTAGACTTCTGTGATGTATATCTTTGGGAACCCTAAGTTTCATTTGTATGATGACTTCTTTGAAGATGGATACCAAGATAGTTTCCTTATGTTCCTTCAGACCACATGCTTGGATAAGTTTATCCTAGAACCTAGACCTTAGAGTTTGGGTGTTTTGGAAGAGATCTGAGTGCATAGTGGAAGCATGATGGATCTTGTGTATGGTTTAGTTAGACTTATCCTTTAACCCTAGTATAGTAGGTTGAACCCTTTAAGGGGTGGAGTATGGCTAGATAATGATGTTTAAGTGGTTAGATTTCGAGGACAAAATCCTCTTTAGGGGGATGGAACCCTATAACATCTTCATGTCTATCTAATCTATCTTTAGAAACCCTAACCTCATAATTAGGTGGTTAGTATGCTTGGATCTTTGGTTTTGACCAAACAAGATGTAATTGTAACCCTAATGTGCTTGTTTATATATTAATGAACACATAATTATCATCTAAGGAATAAATCATATTCTTAAACCCAATGAATATCCAATGCAAATATTATGAATATCAATGCTAATTGTCAATAAGTTAGATGTTAATAATGTCATGAACCAATAAACCCTAATGATATGATGAGTAAGGTTATAATTCATAACTTAATGCATGCCAAGAAATGAATAAGTGCAATATAATGGTCATGTTGACCTAAACCCTAAAGTTGTAATCATCTAACCTTAACATATACACCCTTAATGCCTTTTATGATACATTGATGATGTTAAGTGCCATAATTAGTTAACATACTTTGATACACATAAATGATATATATAATCATCTAATCACATATTAATTAAGTCATCAATATGAATGCATGTTACATTGTTAACTAATATACATGTTATTAGTCACTTAATGTGAATCAAATCATTAATATGACATATGTTCCACCTTGATCATTAAAATACATATAATGGATTCAATATGAATATGAGATGATTGGAATTCACATAAATGTGCAAAATCAATAATATAAATGAATAAATATGAATAATGATTAATGATGACATTAGTGTGAGCAATAAAGATAATGTGACATTGTCACAACTTTAATATGAATATAAGTAACTAATGTGACATTAATTGAAATAATTATATGCTTAACGACAAATTGGATAGAATGTCTTATATTCATGTAAAACAATCTGTTATAATTAATAAAGTGATAATATGAGGATAAGGAAGTATAAATCCGAATTATTAAGGATAATGATCAAATATAATAATGAATGTTGAGATAATTGAGTAACCTCTAATTGTGCATAATAATGAAATATAATTCTTTTTGGCAACTAAGTGAATGTGACATGACATAATTAAAATAATGATGACAATGTGTTATCATAATGAATATAATGTTAATAAGTCAAAAATGTAAATAACGTTAAATCTCTTAAAAAGAATATCTTAATAGTAAAACCCTAAGTGATCCGTGAGAACCCAACCTACGATGAGTTGCTTGTGAAGTTTCTGAACCCTTAGGGGTAGTTGGAGTATAAGTTTTGGTGGAAGTTGTATGGTTGGAGGAACAACCTCAAGTTTTGTGATGTGAGGTTGCACACTCACCCTTCCCTAATTGCTAGTGATTTCGGGGATGAAATCCTCTTTAAGGGGTGGAGTACTGTAACATACTAGATTCTGGACTTTTACCTTTTTGGTCCTCTTTTCCATCTTTTCCTTCATTTATATCCTCTTTGGCCTTTCTGTTTAATTTGTGGAGAATATGATGGTTTAATGAACATTTGTTCACCTTTTATTCCAATATTTGGGTTTATGCACAAATACCTTAGTGGAAGTTTAGAAATGGGCTTAATATGTAAAATGTCTACTTAAATAATAAAGATAATAAATATTTTTTCCAAGAACTTTCTAGTGCTTTTAATATATAAAAATGGAGATAAATCTCGAAATACACATAAAAGAGACAATAAGGACAATAATTGGAGATAATATGGAATATATTGGATAAAAGAGGATAATGAGGAATATGTTGTTTCAAAAAAATCATAAATAGGAATCCATGAGATAATTTGATAAAAAAATTCGTTTTCTTGATCGAAAAGAAGCTTAAGGGCCAAATATCACCTAATTTGGAAGATAAATTCATATATTAAAGTCTTTATTAAAAGAAAATAGGAGATAAGCAATAAGGTGAAATTAAATATCTAACATCCTCAAATTGGAAAAATAACAACAAATTCGTAATTTATATATCAAAATGAGTCTATGTGTGAATTTGTATTTAATTTGGCCAATGTTAAATATTTTATTTTATTCAAAAGAAAGAAAATGACTTAAAGACAAAAATATTAAATATATGTTGAAAAAAATTAATTAATAGCAAAATCGTGTTCCAAACATTTAGTATTGCTTATAGGCCAAGTTTATATTTTAAGGAAGTGTCTAGATGCCTCTAATAAATTAAAAGGATAAATAAGTGGTAAAATGTAAAAAATTAAATAAAATAATAAAAGTCTTAAAAATATATATTAATGCAAAATTCGTGTTCTACATGTTAAAATAGACTTTTGTATGAATTTTGAATCAATTTGGAAAATATTTGATGAGAAGATAAATTAAGGAGAGAGAAAGTGTACAAAACTTTCAACTCATTATTTAAAATAATAAACAACTTCAAAAAATAGAAATAATACCAAATTCGTGTCTAACATATTTAATATGAGTTATGGGTGAAGTTTTGTAATTTTTGGATAATCATAGAGTCATAAATAAATGAGGAATAAGAAAACGTGTATTGAATTATTTAACACAATAAAGATTCTCAAAAAGTAAAAATAATTTCATATTTAGATTCTACGCATCAAAATACGTCAGAATATAAAGTTTGGTAATTTTTGGTTAATGCTTGGGCCTCAAAACGAAGAGAGAGAAATCCATTTAAAGATTTAATGCTCCACTTTATTTGCAATCCGATTTGGTTAAGGACTTTAATTTAATATGTTGCGCGAGCCATCAGCCGTTGGATTTTGATCTGACGACCCACGGGTCATCATCTACCTCGGGCCAAAGAGGAAACAGGTCGCGGTTTTGGTCGATTCTAAAATCGCAATATCTCTCTCATCTCTAAATGAAATTGATTGATTTTTGTTGCTATAGATTCATCTCTCGATTTCACACCACATTATCCCAAAATTTTTACGTTTTGACGAAGATTCGAGAAAACTCCAAAGCTTGCTCCCCAAGCTTCGATGGTCTATTATGTAAACCCTGGTCTAGGTCTCCTTGCCTATAAATATCCATACTCCTAGATCCGTCGTCACCTTAGCAACTCAACCCCACAATCAATTTCGCGTTTTGTTGGCATTTGACCCTACTGCGATCCACCGAGGACGCTGATCTTGCGGCGCTCTTCTATCCTTGCTCTCTCCATCATCGGCACAATCACATGTACCGTCGAGTTCGTCTTAGTCTGAGCTTTCCATCGCATACTTGCACTTCGAATTTGGTTGAGTATAGCGCAAACGCCCAATCTTTCCCCAAGCAAGCTGCTACTTGCTCGCAGCCATGGCGTGGGCTGGGTTCGGGAAGACAACCCCTAGTTTTTTACATTTCTACCCCCACACTCTCCTCTCTTCTCTTGCTATGCTCGCACGGGGGCACTCCGGTCTTTTGGTTTGCTTTTTTATGAAATGTTGTGCCTACGTGGCAAGTTATCACTGGTCCGTCTTAGAAAATTCGTATCTTCTGATTCCTTGGTCAAAAAAATAAAAGTAAGATATGTTTTGAAATCGTGAGAACGATATCTATATAACAAAAATACTTTCATGGTTTGATTCCGATATTTTCAAATATGTGTTTTTAAGGATGAATTAAATTACTTAAAAATATGGAAAATAGCCTAAAAAGTTAGTATTTCAAAAATATACAAAACTATATGTTATTTTGATCAGAAAATCCTAAATAAGACAGTAGTGAGGTTTTCAGAGTCTAATTCGACCGTTTGTGGAAAAGTTGATGGTTTTGATGTTTTAATCCTTTAATGAATATACATATATCTATTACATAAATCTGATGATCATATTAGGGAAAGTGGAACTGATCTCGTGTAAAAGTTATGAAGAGTGATTCTAAGATTGTAAAGATTAAAGGTATGTGCATAATACACTTCAGTTGGGAATTATTTGTTCCATTAACTATGTTTCCATAATGAGGCTTATTTGCACCTTATATCCTATCTTCATGATTCTCTTGCTATACTTGCATCATGATCAGTTTGGAATATTATTCTTGGGTCTTGGTACCCCACTACTTTGTTCTATTTGATATTGTTGTTACTTGCCATCTATTCTAGCATGTTAAATTTATTAGACTAAATAACTAGTGTAGTGGTACTTATATGTACAACCACTCATACTTGGGAATGTGTTATTTCTCCCATGGGGAACATGTTACTTTCCCCCGCATATGAAATATGTGTAGGTGACTGGGAATATATTATCCTCCCCTCACCCTTTGGTTGAAGGTCTGTTAGGTTCCTCAACCCTACATAGTTAAGATAGTCAATATTAATCATACATGCAATGTTGTTATTTTACTTTTTTTATGGCAAGCATCTATTGAAATATTCTTTTATATATATGGCCTCATTCTTTTGATGTCTCATCTTTTGATGATTCCCTAGCCCGTTTTACTTGTTACAATTATCCTGTCACCTTTAGTATAGTTTAGTGACACATACTTTTATTTTCCTTCTCTCTTGTTGGGTGCTTTCCCAACCACCCAGGTTTGGAGCAAGGTGATGGATATGACATAAAGATCTTAGCGTTGACATGGACTAGCTGATGGATATGTTGCTTGGAGACAAAAGCGGAGTAGTCTAGAGTTTCCCTCTACTTAGATCCTCTTTTTGTATAAAGCATGTACACCCATATTGGGGGAAATTTTTATGTACACTTTATTTAAATTGAATAAAGTCAAAATTTTATCTTCCGCTGCTATCCAAATTGAGTTTTGTTTACCATTGTTATTAGTAGAGATGTGGATTGATTTCAACTCTTTACAACATGGTATCAGAGCCAATGGTAGTCAGATCGTTGACTATTTCTGTTTGTCTCCCTAGTTAGAACTCTAGATTTGCATAGTTTCCCATAAGTTACATGTTTGTCCTAGATTTGATATATGCTGATGATAGGTTGACTTAGAACCCTATAGTTTCACCTTAGAGTCTTGATGAATAAAACTCTAATATGCTCATAATTAAAATATGTATAACTTGATGTTGTTTAGGTTTGCCTTTAGGCAACTATTAGGGCATGGAGTTGAAGCAAAGGTGTCTAGAAAGGATCAGGGTTTTGGGGGATGGCAATATTTTCCTCCGTGCCACTAGCTTGGTATACGAGGACTCCCGTGCCCATATGATACCGGCCTGGCCTGCGCTGATATGAATTGCCCAAAATAGTTTTCTCTTAGGCAATAGTAACCTTAGACTTCTGTGATGTATATCTTTGGGAACCCTAAGTTTCATTTGTATGATGACTTGTTTGAAGACGGATACCAAGATAGTTTCCTTATGTTCCTGAGGACCACATGCTTGGATAAGTTTATCCTAGAACCTAAACCTTAGAGTTTGGGTGTTTTGGAAGAGATCTGAGTGCACAGTGGAAGCATGATGGATCATGAGTATGGTTTAGTTAGACTTATCCTTTAACCCTAGTGTAGTAGGTTGAACCCTTTAAGGGGTGGAGTATGGTTAGATGTTGATGTTTAAGTGGTTAGATTTCGAGGACGAAATCCTCTTTAGGGGGATGGAACCCTATAACATCTTCAAGTCTATCTAATCTATCTTTAGAAACCCTAACCTCATACTTAGGTGGTTAGTGTGCTTGGATCTTTGGTTTTGACCAAACAAGATGTAATCGTAACCCTAATGTGCTTGTTTATATATTAATGAACACATAATTATCATCTAAGGAATAAATTATATTCTTAAACCCTAATGAATATCCAATGCACATATTATGAATATCAATGCTAATTGTCAATAAGTAAGATGTTAATAATGTCATGAACCAATAAACCCTAATGATATGACGAGTAAGGTTATAATTCATAACTTAATGCATGCCAAGAAATGAATAAGTGCAATATAATGGTCATGTTGACCTAAACCCTAAAGTTGTAATCATCTAACCTTAACATATACACCCTTAATGCCTTTCATGATACATTGATGATGTTAAGTGCCATAATCAGTTAACATACTTTGATACACATAAATGATATATATAATCATCTAATCACATATTAATTAAGTCATCGATATGAATGCATGTTACCTTGTTAACTAATATACATGTTATTAGTCACTTAATGTGAATCAAATCATTAATATGACATATGTTCCACCTTGATCATTAAAATACATATAATGGATTCAATATGAATATGAGATGAATGGAATTCACATAAATGTGCAAAATCAATAATATAAATGAATACATATGAATAATGATTAATGATGACATTAATGTGAGCAATAAAGATAATGTGACATTGTCACAATGTTAATATGAATATAAGTAACTAATGTGACATTAATTGAAATAATCGTATGCTTAACGACAAATTGAATAGAATGTCTTATATTCATGTAAAACAATCTGTTATAATTAAAAAAGTGATAATATGAGGATAAGGAAGTATAAATCCGAATTTTTATGGATAATGATCAAATATAATAATGAATGTTGATATAATTGAGTAACCTCTAATTGTGCATAATGATGAAATATAATTCTTTTTGGCAACTAAGTGAATGTGACATGACACAATTAAAATAATGATGACAATGTGTTATCATAATGAATATAATGTTAATAAGTCAAAAATATAAATAAAGTTAAATCTCTTAAAAAGAATATCTTAATAGTGGAACCCTAAGTGATCCTTGAGAACCCAACCTACGATGAGTTGCTTGTGAAGTTTCTGAACCCTTAGGGGTAGTTGGAGTATAAGTTTTGGTGGAAGTTGTATGGTTGGAGGAACAACCTCAAGTTTTGTGATGTGAGGTTGCACACTCACCCTTCCCTAATTACTAGTGATTTCGGGGACGAAATCCTCTTTAAGGGGTGGAGTGCTGTAACATACTACATTCTAAACTTTTTACCTTTTTGGTCATCTTTTCCATCTTTTCCTTTCATTTATATCCTCTTTGGCCTTTCTGTTTAATTTGTGGAGAATATGATGGTATAATGAACATTTGTTCACCTTTTATTCCAATATTTGGGTTTATGCACAAATACCTTAGTGAAAGTTTAGAAATGGGCTTAATTTGTAAAATGTCTACTTAAATAATAAAGATAATAAAATATTTTGTCCAAGAATTTTCTAGTGCTTTTAATATATGAAGAAGGAGATAAATCTCGAAATACACATAAAAGAGACAATAAGGACATAATTGGAGATAATATGGAATATATTGGATAAAAGAGGATAATGAGGAATATGTTGTTTCAAAAAAATCATAAATAGGAATCCATGAGATAATTTGATAATAAAATTCATTTTCTTGATCGAAAAGAAACTTAAGGACCAAGTATCACCTAATTTGGAAGATAAATTCATATATTAAAGTCTTTATTAAAAGAAAATAGGAAATAAGACAATAAGGTGAAATAAAATATCTAACATCCTCAAATTGAAAAAATAACAACAAATTCGTAATTTATATATCAAAATGAGTCTATGTGTGAATTTGTATTTAATTTGGCCAATGTTAAATATTTTATTTTATTCAGGAGAGAGAAAATGACTTAAAGACAAAAAATATTAAATATATGTTAAAAAAAATTAATTAATGGCAAAATCGTGTTCCAAACGTTAAGTATTTCTTATAAGCCAAGTTTATATTTTTAGGAAGTTTCTAGATGCCTCTAATAAATTAAAAGGATAAATAAGTGGTAAAATGTAAAAAATTAAATAAAATAATAAAAGTCCTAAAAAATATATTAATGCCAAATTCGTGTTCTACATGTTAAAATAGACTTTTTGATGAATTTTGAATCAATTTGGAAAATAATTGATGAGAAGATAAATTAAGGAGAGAGAAAGTGTATAAAACTTTCAACTCATTATTTAAAATAATAAAAAACTTCAAAAAATCGAAATAATACCAAATTCGTGTCTAACATATTTAATATGAGTTATGGGTGAAGTTTTGTAATTTTTGAATAATCATAGAGTCATAAATAATTGAGGAAAGAGAAAATGTGCTTTTCTTTTTTTAACACATTAAAGATACTCAAAAGGTAAAAATAATTTCATATTTGGTTTCTACGCATCAAAATAAGTCAAAATATAAAATTTGGTAATTTTTGGTTAACGTTTGGGCCTCCAAACGAAGAGAGAGAAATTCATTTAAAGATTTAATGCTCCACTTTATTTGCAATCCGATTTGGTTAAGGACTTTAATTTAATATGTTGCGCGAGCCATCAACCGTTGGATCTTGATCTGACGATCCACGGGTCATCATCTACCTCGGGCCAAAGAGGAAACATGCCGCAGTTTTGGTCGATTTTAAAATCGCAATATCTCTCTCATCTCTCAATGAAATTGATTGATTTTTGTTGCTATAGATTCCTCTCTCGATTTCGCACCACATTATCCCAAAATTTTTACGTTTTGATGAAGATTCGAGAAAACACCAAAGCTTGCTCCCCAAGATTCGATGGTCTATTATGTAAACCCTAGTCTAGGTCTCCTTGCCTATAAATATCCATACTCCTAGATCCGTCGTCACCTTAGCAACTCAACCCCATAATCAATTTCACGTTTCGTTGGCGTTTGACCCTGCTGCGAGCCACCGAGGATGCTGACCTTGCGGTGCTCTTCTCTCCTTGTTCTCTCCATCATTGGCACAATCACAGGTACCATCGAGTTCGTCTTGGTCTGAGTTTTCCATCGCATACTTGCACTTCAAATTTGGTTGAGTATAGCGCAAATGCGCTATCTTTCCCCACGCAAGCTGCTGCTTGCTCGCAGCCATGGCGTGGGCTGGGTTGGGGAAGACAACCCCTGGTTTTTTACATTTCTACCCCGCATTCTCCTCTCTTCTCTTGCTGTGCTCACGCGGGGGCACTCCGGTCTTTTGGTTTGCTTTTTTTTTTTTCAAATGTTGTGCCTACGTGGCAAGTTATCATTGGTCCGTCTTAGAAAATTCGTATCTTTTGATTCGTTGGTTGAAAAATAAAAGTAAGATATGTTTTGAAATCGGGAGAACGAGATCTACCTAACAAAAATACTTTCGTGGTTTGATTCTGATATTTTAAAATATGTGTTTTTAAGGATGAATTAAATTACTTAAAAATATGGAAAATAGCTTAAAAAGTCAGTATTTCAAAAATATACAAAAGTAAATGTTATTTTGATCAGAAAATCCTAAATAAGACAATAGTGAGGTTTTCAGAGTCTAATTTGATCGTTTGTGGAAAAGTCGATGGTTTTGAGGTTTTAATCCTTTAATGAATATACATATATCTAATACATAAATATGATGATCATATTAGAGAAAGTGGAACTGATCTCATGTAAAAGTTATGAAGAGTGATTCTAAGATTGTAAAGATTAAAGGTATGTGCATAATACACTTCAGTTGGGAATTATTTGTTCCATTAACTATGTTTCCATAATGAGGCTTATTTGCACCTTATATCCTATCTTCATGATTCTCTTGCTATACTTGCCTCATGATCAGTTTGAAATATTATTCTTGGGTCTTGGTACCCCACTGCTTTGTTCTATTTGATATTGCTGTTAGTTTCCAACTATTCTAGCATGTTGATTTTATTAGACTAAATAACTAGCGTAGTGGTACTTCTTTGTACAACCACCCATAGTTGGGGAATGTATTATTTCTCCCCTGGGGAACATGTTACTCTCCCCCGCACATGAAATATGTGCAGGTGACTGGGAATGTGTTATTCTCCCCTCACCCTTTAGTTGAAGGTCCGGTAGGAGCTTCAACCCTACATAGTTAAGATAGTCAATATTAATCATACATGCAATGTTATTATTTTACTTTTTTTTATGGAAATCATCTATTGAAATATTATTTTTTATATATATGGCCTCATTCTTTTGATGTCTCATCTTTTGATGATTCCCTAGCCTGTTTTACTTGTTACAATTATCTTGTCACCTTTAGTATATTTTAGTGACACATACTTTTATTTTCCTTCCCTCTTGCTGGGTGCTTTCCCAACCACCCAGGTGTGGGGAAAGGTGATGGATATGGCATGAAGATCTTAGTGTTGACATGGACTAGATGATGGATATGTTGCTTGGAGATAAAAGCGGAATCGTCCAGAGTTTCCCTCTACTTATATCCTCTTTTTGTATAAAGCATGTACACCCATATTGGGGAAAATTTTTATGTACACTTTATTTAGATTGAATATAGTCAAAATTTTATCTTCCGCGGCTATCCAAATTGAGTTTTTTTACCATTGTTATTAGTAGAGAGGTGATTGATTTCAACTCTTTACAATGTCATAACCGTGGCACACCAAGGGGCTCCATGGTCGTGACACACCCTAACAACACCACTAGGTCACGACACCAAGACCACCACAAGCAACCTAGGTCGAAACACACTTGTCCAAGCCTTTGTATCAATCCAATACAATCTTGGTCATGACCAACATAACAAGGGGAAGTGTCTTGACCATGAAACCCCCTCAACAAACCCTAGGTCGCGACCTAGGTCGAGACAAACCAACAAAGGTCACAAGTTCAAAGCACACCAATCCTAGAAAACCCTAATCACCACTAAGGGTGACACCACTCAACCAAGGGTCAAACAAAGGGCCCCAAAGCACCAAACTCTCTCTCATGAAGCCAGGATAGAGAAGGAACACTCAAGATGTGGTAAATTTCACATCAACCCCTACCCTGGGTACATTGCAATTTGCACCAAAACTGGCACAGAAAGCACAAACAACATCCAAACAATCTCAAACTTGAAGCTTAAGCACATCAATAGTCATAATTACATTTAAAAAGATTAGAGAAAGGTCCTAAGCACATGATCAAGCCAAAGAAAACATGATTACCCTAAAACTCAGGTTAGGGTCCTTACAACGTCATTGAGTAATATTATTCTCTAGACATTTATAATGTTATTTCATTATCTCAAGACTGAATAGATAGAATAAACTGGAAGCTTGCCATTACTTGCAAGTTATGTCATTACAATCATCATATGATTGGATCTCTGGACATACATACCAATAATATTTACCTTTTGTAAAGCAAGGATGCCATTCCCCATCAATAGTATGTCATCAAAATATAATATGAGGAATTTAATCATGCCCTGGCTAACCTTTTTTATCTCACATGGTTGATACACGTCCTTTGCACACCAAATCACTAGAAAAATTATCCTAGAATTTAATATTTTTTTACTTTCTAATTAAGACTAGTATAGAAGGGTCAATCCTATAGGACAATGTTTTTAAGATCTATTTCTTCTAAACCCAATTTATTTTTGAAATTATTTCTTTTTGGTATTTTTGAAAGATTTGCGTAAAGTAAAGTCTGATTTGAGAGGAGTTGAATATTCTAATGCAAGAAAGGAAATTGCAAGAAGAATAAAAGGTTATAATAAAGTAAGGAAAATAAAAGATTATTCTAAACAAGAGTAAGTAAAAGAAGAAATTGTTAGCATAAAATATTATCTAACAAAAGTAAAATGCCGAAAATTAAAGGCAAACTTTAAAGCAATGAATAAAAAAGTGGTTTGAAATTAAAGATGAAGGCATCGAGGCTTAGGGGTATCACCACCTTATCCTTTGTGAAAACAAAATCGAACAATACACGACAATAAGAAGGAAACATGTATGTGCATATTCGTAAATAAAGCACAAAAGAGGAACTATACGTGAACCCATTTATCCTGGTGTTCACGTGTCCTTGTTCTTCACCCTAAAGGGGATTTTCCACGATCACATACAAATCCCCATGAATTCAATTTAGGTGTTCTAAATCCCAGTTTTCATGGTCGCATCCACTGAGATTAACAAGCGATATAAATAATTAATGACGTCGTTTAAATCGATAATTTCTAAACTAAAAACCATCCATCTAAATAGTCGTGTAAAAACTCAATCCTATAATCACATGGATAAGGGGTTATTCCCCTTGCCTCAATAAGAAAACTACTTGCTACTCATGGCGAGGATGGGAGATAATAGGAAAGAAAGCAAAAGAGTCATAGACATCAATTTCAGATCTTTGTAGAGTCCAAGGTGGTGATGATTAAATGAGTAGTTTGCTTTTTCTCCCGCTCTAAGAGAAACACAGAAAAAGAAGAACTAGAGAAAAGTGATTCAGAATCAAAATAAAAGAACTAACTTTAAGAAAGAACTGATCTTTATTGCTCTTGAAAGGAAGATTACATGAAAATGACAGAATTCCGCTATTGATTGTGTACAAAAAGAACTTGGGGCTCCTTTTCTTAGTGGAGTCCCCCCTCCTTTTATAGGGGAAGGAGGGGTGGAAACCCTAGATACAACACTATCTAGAAGACTCCTAGCCGGCGGATAAAAACTTTCTGGATCCGGTCAATAGAGAAAATAGTTGATTACTTTTAATTATGATGACCGATTGCATTCGTTTTGCTGTAGATTCCCACAACAGAAATTTCGAGTGAATTTTCGAGCCAGTCATAACTTTAAAAGAGGACCAAAAATATACTTTTCTTGTAGATAATTCAATTCTCTTTCCTACACATACTTGCCTATTAAATTCTACCTTGGGATGTGAGAGTTATGGCAATTTTGGTGCAAGGTATATATTTAAATTAGACACTGTGGGACTTTTGTGCAAAATATCTTCTAAGGGGAAATTAGCCATTGATCTATTTTCCTACAAAAAACCAAAAAAAGACAATTAAAACTCCAAATTAATATAAAATCTAAATTAATACAATTAATTAGAAAAATAAGAAGATAAATAACAAAACGATCCTAAAAAGATATGTAACATCTCAGGATTTGAGGCCTCAGATAAATAATCTTATAAGGAATGATTGGACTACCCATATCACCAAGGTGCACCTCCTTTTCCGAGAGACCATCACTAAGAACTCTATAGTTAAGCATGCTCAGCTTAGAATAGTACTAGGATGGGTGACTTGTCAGGAAGTTGATCCTGGCATGCGCGTGAGTGAGGATAAAGCATGCAGTTAAGGCTAGTGGTGGTCTGTGGGGACATTCATCATTCCTGAAACTCTACAAGAGCCTTGGGAAGTGGACCCAGAAAATGGATTATCTTAAGAAAATCTTACAAAATTCTAGGAATATCGGAATTATATCGAACCTATATATCATTTTAATCAAAAAATGTGATCTATCCAAATAAAATATAATCAGGACCTAGATCCGAACCCTTTTCATAAAATATAGCTTAAAGCCCTAATGATCTTTTTATCATTATCTTATGTGTAGCAATAGTCATCCATGATTAAGATCTAACTTGTGGACATCCTAAACCCTAATTGAATCCATGATCACCATGTTGCTCGAAACCCTAATCCAATAGAGATTTTTGACTCAATAATTATGAAACAACCTAAATTCTAGTTTTCTCTTTCTACATATGTATACCTCATGCATCTACATGTCTAAACCTAAATATTTAATGAACCGACATGGTCATGACTGACCTAGAAACTCTAAGATCCATCTCTGATCCTTTGTACTATGTGAACCCTAGAAAGGAAACTTTGATGATTTAAATAATAATAGAAACCCTAATTGTGGACTTTTCCTTTTAGATGATAAAAGGTATCATTAAAAGGTATGAGGCCTTAATTTAACAGCTGATCTTGTGACTCTAAAAATAAGATGAAAATCATGAATAATCCCTAATCTAATCATTATAAGATAAAAGTACTCATATTTAAAGAATAAACCTTAGTCATGGGTCATATGGACCAATAGTAACAAATATACCCTGATTTCCTTTCAGGGTGATCTTGTTATAGTTCTTCTAGACTCTTGGAATCTAGATCTAATCAAAACAAGTACGTGGTCTTATTAAGTATAACACTAGCTTTCTTTGGTTGCATATGATAAGGTGTATCTTGTGTGAAACTACCTGCATATACTTTTTTGGTTGAACTACTATACTAAATGCTTTTCCAAAACTTAATGAAACATAAATGGACATTGTGATGAGTTGTAGATACTAGTACACATGGCCCAATATGGATGCATGTTGCCTAACATGGATGTATGATGAATTGACCATGTTAGATGTATGATAAATTAATTTTTCCCATACTGGATGTATGAGAAGTGCTTATAAAATTGTAGTACAACTGCATCAAATGAAATGTATAAAAGAGGTGTTTACCTAATTTTCCACCTTAAGCAATGGTTTTCTTTTCTTTCTTCTTTCTTCAAGTATTTTCATACATGCAACCATACTATTGTATCTTTTACCACATACCAACTTTTGTTGATGATTTTGTTTCTCATACTTTCTAGGTACAAGGAACAAATAATGCATATCAAAGTACCAAAAGCTGCTAAATAATTGCTCATGGAGGATATCTAGCTAGATTGCTTCTCTTATCTCTTTTTCAGTGGATAGTTTCTTAATAGATGTTGTGTAGGATTCTCCATATCCTATGTATTTCCAAAATTTAAGAACTATTTCTTCTTTCCAAAATAATATGTATGACTTTTATTTATCAATGGATGTGGTTTAATGTGTTTAATTAAATGATGTTATGAACAATTATCCGACTCATTTATATATTTAGTTGACTTCCACAATCTCTTATATTTTCCATTCTGACATCTTTAGATATGATTGCACACATATATGGGAATGTCACTAAGGAAAGTATATGGAAATTGGGGACGTCACTGTTGGTATCAGAGCCATAACCCCTCCAGTAGGTGGTGTCTGCATGGACGTGGCATGCCAGTCTTGATCTGTGCGGTCCAGGCATGTAGGAAAGGGTTGTCTATGGTTGACATAGCTATCCTTACGCTGGTATGCTGTGATCGAGAGCTGGGTGTCCATGGACCATTCTGGGTTTGCACTGAAATGGGAAAATATTATGAGGTCATATAGTTGAGCCTTGATGAGGACGTCAAGAGTCTAAGTGGGGGAGATTGTAACATCCCAAGATTTGAGGCCTTGAATAAATAATCTTATAAGAAATGATTGGACTACCCATATCACCAAGGTGCACCTACTTTTTCGAGAGACCATCACTAAGAACTCCATAGTTAAGCGTGCTCAGCTTAGAGTAGTACTGGGATGGGTGACCTGTTGGGAAGTTGATCCTGGCATGCACGTGAGTGAGGACAAAGTGCACAGTTAAGGCTAGTGGTGGTATGTGGGGACAGTCGTCATTCCTGAAACTCTACTAGAGCCTTGGGCAGTGGGCCCAGACATTACAACGCCACTCCGACATATGTGGGGGACATTTTGGTGGAAAATAGATAGTCACAAAAGTTATTTGATGTGGTTTCTATTAGACAACCTTGTATAAGGATTCTCATTAATATTGCAAAACTTGCTTGAAGTGCCAAAACGTGGGTACAAACTCAAAGAAGGATATGATGGGTCCGTTTCTACCTTCTTTTGGTTATGCGTACATCTTGGTGGTTGTAGACTACGTCTCTAAGTGGATAGAAGTGATTTATATAAGATTAAATGGACACAAGGTGGAATACAAGTTTGTCAAGTCAAACATCTTTAGGTGGTTTTGTATGCCAAGAGCTATGATTAGTGATGGTGGAAGCCATTTTATCCATAGAATTTTTTAAAGTTTGTTGAAGAGGCATGGTGTGAACCATCATGTGACTACTCATTACCTCCCTCAAACAAGTGCTCAATTTGAGTTGGCCAATCAAGATATAAATGCCATTCTTATGAAGATGGTAAGATTAGACTGTAAGGATTCGTTTGTACATCCCAATGAAGCTTTGTGGGTATATAGTAAAACGTTTAAGGCCCCAATTAGTACCGCACCATTTAAGCTTGTATATGGGAAAAATTGTTGTCTACTTGTAGAATTGCAAAACAAGTCATTGTTGGCCTTAAAGTATATGGATATGGATATGGACACCATTGGTGTTGGAAGAAAGTGCAACTCCATGAATTGGAGGAAATTAGGCTTAAGGCCTATGATATGTCCAAGAGCTATAAGGTTAGAATCAATTTCTTACATGACAAGCTAATCAAAAAGAAATCTTTTGAGCCCAAACAATGGGTGTGGTTGTATAACTCAAGGATAAAAATCTTCCCAAGAAATCTTAGATCACAGTGGGATGAACCATACTAAATGAAACATGTGTATCAATCTGGTGCTGCAATGACGAATGACAAAGAAGGTGCAAAGGACTTTGTAGTCAACATACAAAGGTTAAAGTCTTGTGTCAAAGTTGGGTCAGACAAGGCCAATCAAAGTTTTGATATTGTCATGTTGTTTGAAGATATTCCAATTGATGAAGAGATGTGCTTGAATGCACATGAGAAGGACATTTACTACAAAGATACTTTGAGGTTATTAAGAGGTTGAGTGATAAAAAAATCAAGTTGACTGGATGAAGTAATAAAACTTAGCTCTATTGGGAGGCAACCCACCTAGGATGGGGATGTTTTGCACCCAAATTTCACTTTTTGATACTTTTTGTTTGTTTTTACACATTGTAAGAAAGCAAACACACACTTGTGTTTAATTGTTTTTGTTTAAATTTTGAAATGTGACATGGTGATACGATAGAGAGAGTGAGAGAATGAGGTGCAATAGCTGCAAGATAAGAGAAAATGATGGCACATCAATTGAGTTGAAAAATATGAAGATTTGTGAGTTTTAATATGGAAATGTGCTACTATAACACCCACCATGGACGCGATACTTCGGGCTGGATGTGGTAGAAATTGCCAAAATGAACAGGGGATCGGTGCAATTATGAAGAGAAGGAAGAGGAACACCATGTCCATGTCAACCACCATGGATGTGGTGCCAACCTACCACCACAAGCGTGGCAGCCACCTTGAGAGTTTCATCGATAGATCACCATGGGCGTGGTCCACACCACAGTCATGGTGGGAGAGGCCACACCACTTAAGTGTGATTTCTATTTTGAAACCAGCATGACCCAGTTTATTCTTTGCAAATCTGCATGACCGTGGCGATGCTGCAACTATTGATGGTGCCTCCCACACTCTAGATCCACCTCCTATAGCCCACTTCAATCTCCAATCAACCTCTACAACCTCTTCCCTACCTCCACAACACCTTTCCCCATCATTTCTTCCCCAAATCACCCCCATCTCCATTCTGCCTCTCCCACATCCAAAACTCTAAAACCTGAGTCTACTCCTCTTTTGTCTCCAAAACCTCCATCAAAATGAAGAAAATAGGGAAGGCAGTTAAAAAGCGGTTTTAGATCATAATTGAAGTCATCAAGGGGAGAGAGTGTGCACCAAATGTGCCTCCACCGACATCCTTCTCTCCTCCCACAACCCTACTCCATCCCCATCTAACTCCATCTTTGATGCTCTTTGGCATTCATCATCAGTGACTAGATATCATTTCCACTCGACATCTGACACATGTATAACGTGCGTGTAATATGCAAGTGTATGTGTCGAAGTAATATGGGATTATGAGTCATGAGTTATCGAACGCGGGGAGTTGTGCAGTTAAAGACTATTACTAATTAGGATTGATCAGCTAAGTCAAAAACAAGAGTTAATTGGTTGTTTAATTAACTAAGAACAAAAAGTAAATCTAACTAAGGTTGTTGTGATCAAGAAGGGATGAATTCCTTAGGACTTTTGGTTTCTCCATGGGAAACACTAAATCTAATCCCTAATTATTAATATAACTCCCTCCTAATCCTAAATAAAGATCATGTAGCTAGAAACAACCTGCTTTCACAGTGTAATTCCCCTACCTAATCTAAAGCCAATTCTTTTCTCATAGTAATTAATTCATTACTTAGGTGCTTTTAGTTTAACTCTGGGTAATCTCCTCCCATTTATGTCCCACCTTTCCCAAGGGATGATGATAAACGAGTGAACCTATGTGTTTCTAACCCTTAATCCCCTTTTCATAGTAATTAAGGATCTAATACACTAATTGTGGTGATCAAGCACAATAAGGACATGCGATTTTCATAGATTCATATTCAAAAATTAAGAGGAAAATATATATTAACTCATACGAATCAAACACAATGCATACTCGGGTCCTAAGAAATTAAGGGTTTTAGCCAAAAATAGACGACATGGTATCACAGTAAGTCGAAAAGATGTAAAATATGAATTTCGAGATATAGTAAGTTGGAGAAAGGGTTATAGAGTGGATCTGGAGAAGATGGAGAGGATTTTTCATCGTTTCTGCTGCCAAAATGCCTCTGAGGTCCACCAGATAGGGTTCCTCCATTTTCTCCCTCCGTTCAGATGCTGTATCATCCCCCCGAGATAGATCTCTCAATTGTGGTTTAATGGTGCCTTTTATAGCCATCATACATGTTTAGATCAAGAGGAAACCTAAAATGTAATTTTTTATACAATATGTGTTAGATTTAACACATTAAAATTTGGTCTGCAGTGTTTGATTCGGTGGTACCGAGTTAGAAGTCGGTACCACTAACTTCTTCACAGTAAAAAATCATTTTCCTCTTTGATCTAGAGCAAAAAAATATTTGTACTCTGATGCCATATCGGTACCACCAAGTTGCAAATCGGTAGTATCGACTTTGCTCCAGTAAATAATACTTATCTTCAATAAAATAATCAATGAATAAAATCAAATAATTATTATAATAATTAAAACATGTAAATTGCATGTAAAATACATGTAAAAATATAAGAAATGATGCACAAGTGATTTTTACTAATTTGATAAACTATGTATTAAAAAGATATTCAATTAAGCACAAATGACAAAGAAAATAACCAAATTAGATATCAAAATAACGATAATTTGTGCATACATCAACGTCCAACCACCATACTTCACATGACACATATAATGAAGGAGAGGAGAGGCATATGATGTGAATGTCTAAACCTTGATTGACTCTTAGGAGCCAGAGGCTCATCCAAAAAGAGGCAAGGGTGCATCTCTCATGTCTTCAACACATGTGCCACCACGGCCTACGCTGGCACATCACTACACATCCTTGGCCATGAATATACCAAAATCGTAGACACAAGATGGATGTCAATTTCTTATTGATGATGATGAAGAAGATCAAGAAGAATAGTTTGAGGAGAGGTTTCCATTGTATTTGGACACTAGCTTAGGATCTCACACATATGAGGCAGAAGAGGAGGAAGAAGACATTGACAAAGAGGAATTAGGGACAAAACCACTTGACATTCTGGAGACATGTTATTGTGTCGAAGTGCACTACAATCACTAAGATAATTGTTCTAGAGTTTAATCATTTTTTTACTCTCCGATTAAGGTTAGTATAGAAATGGTCGATCCCACAGGACAACTTTATTAAGATTGTTAAATCTAAACCCAATTGTTTTTTAAGAACCTTGTTATTTATTTTTGATATTTTTAGATATGGAACAGAAATTAAAAGTCGAGTTTGGGGTTGATGATTAACACTAAAGATGGATTTGCAAAACTAAAAATATACTTAACAAGAATATAAATTCACCCTATCCCAAGGTAAATCAAGATTGTTGTTAGCACAAGAAAACTATTATGAATGAAAAGATTGGGAATTTAAAGAAGCAAAACAAGCGGTGATTGGAATCAAGATATGGGAATCGAGGCTTTAGGGATTTTCACTGCCTTAGCCTAGGTTAAAACAAATTAATCCTTAAAAACAATGGATTCGATGAAGACAAGTGAATAAAAATCCACTAAAGATGAACTCCACATGAGCCCATTGGTCCTGGTGCTCATGTTTCTTAGTTTATCATCCTAAAAGAAGAAGATTCACGGTCGTTTCAAAACTCCTATGCGATCAGGTTTGTTGTTCTAAATCTGAATTTCCAAGGTCAAATCCATCCATATTAACTTTTGATCAAACTAATTAATTAATTTGATAGATCAATTAGTTATCAAATCCAAAAGCCATCCAGGATCATTTTTAAGGAAAAGTCGATAAAGCCATGGCTAGGGGTTATTCCCCTTTCCTCAATAGGGAACTACTCACTCATGCTTGTAGAGAAAAGGGAGATGAGGGGAAGGTTCTAGCCATAGTCTAGTTGTACTAAAGGATAGTTCCTTAGGCTAGAGACAATAAAATGGTCGATGCTTAATCCCTTACTCCAGTCCACAGAAGAGAAGAAGAAGAAGAATTAAACTAGATCTAAATGAGGAAAGTAAGAACAATAATGTAAGGGAACACTTAGCTTGCACAAACCAAACTTTATTAATGAATAGAACACAATAACATAAGAACGCAAAAAAGATTGCTCAGAAATCTCGTACAAAGATGATACAAAAGATGGATAATCCCCCCTCCTTTTATAGGAGAAGGAGGGGGTGGGCTGCCCAAAAAAGAGGGAAAAAAAGAGAGGAATTTGTCCTTTTGAATTTTCTAGATCTGGTCAATAGAAATTTGATTGGCTTTAATTGTCTTGACCATGAACTGTCTTCAATGCAGATTCCCGTAGTAGTGTTTTCGAACATATTTCGCTCCTGTCAAAAGCATAAAAGCGATCCAAATAATAGGATATGCTTTTAGAAAATTAAATTTTCATTCCAATGAATACTTGTACACTCAATTTGAACTCTGGATGCAAGAGTTATGATACTTTTGGTGACATGTATACATTAATTATTGGACTACTGCAAATTGTGCAATTATACTCCAAGAATATTTATCCCATTTCCTACAAAAATCTAAGAAAATATAATTAAAATTCTACTTAAATAGAAAAATATAATATAATACAATTAATTATAGAATAAAGAAAATAAATAACAAAACAATCCTAGATAGATATCTAAAAGATGTAAATAAAAATGATGAAAACACATTTATCAAAATACCTTAGACTTGAATCTTTGTTTGTCCTCAAGCAAATTAGATTACAAATAAACTCCAATTTATACTTTTAAAATACCATCCTAACCTTATAACATCACTATAGTCCTCACCTCCCAATTTTAGCAAAAGTGACCCAATCTCCTAGAACCACATTGAATAAAATTCTATATTCCCTATCAAAACAAATGTCAAATCTAGCTTCAAAAATAAGAATTTGTAGAAAAATAGGCTTCATCTTACTTTTGCTCTGACACTCTCAATTTTTATTATTTTTTTGGAAAGTTGTTGCTCAAGAACATGACAAATTGGGGGGGGGGGTTGAAAATAAATAAGGAAGTGATGAAAAAATATCAATCCCTCCTATATTTGACTCAGGATATGAATTTATAGAGTCGTGACTACATTGGTCACAATTTTTTTATGTACACTTTTGGAATATTTTGATGGTATGCCCCTTTGTGGGGTATGGAGTTTTCATTTTGGGAAGCATGCCACCCCATACTTGATTTTTGTTCGGTGATTCTTTGCTTCTCTTTTTTAGAAGAAAAAAAGAGGGAAGGAAGAGATGTTCATGTGCTTATAACTTCCAACATTTTTTTATATATATTTATCAGAGAGTGTCGTTTCTCTAGTTCTATTATCCTATAAATCACATCATATAAATTTTATAATAAGATAATTCATTGCTTAATTATAGGAAAACATTATGCTCTATTTTAATTAATTCCTTATGACTTGCCAACTATTCCAAGGAATGATGTTATTTAGGGGTCCTAGGTGACATGGTAGTTTTAGACATGGCAATTTGTAATAAATTTTGTAAAAGGTTTTACTAAATTCAAGGGGGTAAAATGATAAACATATATTCAAACTAGCTGACTAGATAAAGGCCTTTTTTACAACTAAGAAAAAAATTGGCCGACTAGATAAAGGCCATAAACTAAAGAAACTACATGAAATATGATGAAAAGGGAAAATAAAGAAAATAAGGAAAAAGATAGGGGGTGGAATAGAATCGTACCACCCACCTCCACCCCAGACTTAGATTTTTTTTCTTGTCCTGAGAAAAACCTGAACCCGAGATGGAGGGATGAAGATCACAACGGTGGTGGGTAGTAAGGTGGTGGAGAAGCAGATGAGGAGGCATGGTTGTGGTAGTGACTTGGTTGATTTCCTTGGAACCACTCCATCTTCTTTACCTGCGTGTCTTGAAATGTATTATGGATGTCTTGACATGCATCAGTATACTAAAGAAAAAAATTGAAATCAATATGGTTAGGTTCCCGTGGTTTGACATGTGGTGGAGAGTAGTCACATTGAATCTCATTTGTATAAGGATAATTATTATAAGGAGCATTGTTTTGACTGAATTGTAGTTGTCTGATCGTATGTTGTCCACTAATGTCAATGGGGGTTGGGATGAAGGGATGATAGTCAGAGTACCCATCCATGACATTTTGTTACACTTCTTGGGTAGTGATATGTAGTGGTGGCTCATAAGACGTTTTGTGATTATCATAGAGCAGTTCCTCAATGGGAGAGGGAGGAGAGGAAATGGGTATGGTCTTAGATGGGTGAGGGGTGTGGGAGGGGAACTTCTTGAGTGGTGATGTTGGTTGTTCCCACAACAAGAATAGTGGGCAGGTAAATGTCCATCTTATTAGGGCTGACTGGGGCGATATGAATAGCAACTTGATTGTCCATTAGAGAAATTCGGGTTTCGGTCACATGTGGTGGTTCAGAATTAAGGAAATGTTGTTGAATCTTATTGAACTGGTCCATGCATTCAAGGAAATAGACTTCTTCCTCATGGGTGTACTTCATGCTACCCCTAGAGGCTTAAAAATTTATGAACTTCATTCCCACTCATAGTGTGAGGAGCCCTTCCTCAATGTCGATGAGGGCCCTGGCTGTGGAGAGGAATGGCCGACCAAAGATGAGGGGGTAGCGAGTGTCTTTTTTTATATCAAGTACCACAAAGTCACAAGGGATATAGAAATTTCTGACCTTGACTGGCACATCATCAATAATACCAAGAGGCTTGGTAATGGAATAGTCTGCTAGTTGAATACACATCGAAGTGGGTCTAGCATCAGTGAGACTGAAACTTCTACACATGCTCAAAGGGATGATGGACACACTAACTCCAAGATCAACTAGGTTTGAATGGCTGGTAGAGTCACTGATAGAACAAGTGATCCTGAAAGATCCTGGGTCATTGTGTTTCTTTGGCATTTTATTTTGGATGATGTATGATGTAGTTCTAGCCAACTTTTCCATTTAAGATTCTTCAGTAGTGTGCTTACAGTTTCGAAGGGCATTGAAGAATTTTTTCCATTTGGGTAGATCAGTTATAGTGTCCAAAAGTGGGATGTTGACACATAACTTTCTCATAAATTCCTTGAATTTGTTGAACCTAGAGTCTAATTGGGTATACTTTAGCCGACCAGAAAAAGGTACACACGGCTTATATACATGACTCTCTTCTTATGGGGAAGGTGATCGTAGTGCCTGAGGGACAACAACAACCTCTTCGTCACCCCCTTGGTCAAAATCTATGGGGGGGGGACTTCCTTCTTCTTCTGTGGTAAGGCCGGATCTAGTAGTAACAACATTAAGTTGTTCTATATGCCTAGGGTTGGGTTCAGGCTTCCCAACAAAAGTGTCGGTAGGAGGTTTTTGTTGGGCAAAAAGACGAGCAAACTGAGCATCGATTGCCTTTTGATGAGCTTGTTGGGATATGATGATTTGTTATAGGATGGCTATCCTTTCATCATTTGAGGGAGGAGGAGTGGGAATATTTTGCGGGGGTTGAGGAGGTGGTGGTTGATTTAGATTTTAGGGTGGGAGATTCAAGTTTTGGAATTATTTTCCTTGGTATGGTGATCGGTTTTGGTAGTTGCTTCTATGATTGCCTTTGTTCCCAAATTTTCTTTGATTGTTGAATGGGAAGCCATGTGGTGATTGGTTATTAGATTGTGTATAGGGAGGCCTTTGTTAAGACTGGAGTTGGCTGGAATTTTCAGCACCAGAAGCATTCCGATATTGAAAAGTAGGATGGTTCCTAGTGTGTTTGGGATTGTAATAGCCTTGACTCGATATGGTATGAATTGAGTTGAGGTCCTCTAATTGTTGTCCCAATTTCGGTTGCATGGGGGTATTGTAAAGGTATTGACAATAGAGGGTGGTGTGATCATATCCTTGGTAGATTCCACAAAGAGAATCTATAGATTTTATTTGTTGAGGTAGCTCTCTATAGGCTCCTAAGGATGACTCTAAATGATCTTGTTTTAGAGAAATTAACTTAAGGCTTTCTGCTATGCTTTGGATATTAGGATCAACTTCAACTTTAGCTACCTTAAGGACTCCACCTACTCCCCATCTGTCCCTTATTTTGGAAGCACGTTTGACAACTTCCCATGTACTAGTTAGGCTTTGATGCATGAAATTTTCTCCAGATGAGGAATCAAGAAAGAACTTGGTGTCATTGTCAACACCATGATAAATGATTTCAATAAGTTGGGCTTGGAAGATGTCATGATGGGGGTATTTTCTAAGAAAGTCTTTGAACCTTTCCCAAGCTTCACCTAAAGATTCACCCGGTGACATAGAGAAGTGGGTGATTTGTCCCCTAATTTCATAAGTGAGAGAAGGGGGGTAGAATTTTTAAAGAAATTTGTTTTGTAGGACTTCCCAGGTTGTCACTTGGTCCTCACTTTCCATGATGTTGTACTAGCTGCTAGCTTGGCCAGTGAGGGAGTATTTGAACAATCTAAGAGGGATTGCATCTCCTAAAACACCTAAAAGTTTGTTCAAAGAACAAAGGTCAATGAACCTTTGGAAGTGGTCCTGGCAACTTTCTCTATTGTTGCCAGAAAAAGGGTTTGCTTAGATCATGGTGATCCATTGGGTTCAGATTTTGAATTGAGGGGCAAGGATGTCAGGAGGTACGATTGGATGTTGTGTATAGGTATTTTTAGGAATAGATAAATCTTTTGGTTGTTTTTGCCTTTCGGCTTCCCACCTATCGACCTCTAAGGTTTCTTTTTCAGCCATGTAGGCTGCTCACAAGGCAACTTATCTTTCTTCTTACTCGGCTTGAATGAGCTCTCTTTGGGCTGCAAGAGCTTGGTTGATCCTAAGGGTGACTTCTTCATCCATTCTAATTCAATTTTGACGGTTTAGATAATGAATGGTTCTATCTATTTTCGGATCAAACGATTGAAATTCAGCACTCGAGTGTCGCATACACAAAATAAGTAGTTAATCATATGTAGAAAAAAATGGACTATCAGTTTGGAAACTCAGAAGAAGGAGGAGTAGCACTTTCAGAATGTTACTCGGAAGGTATAAAAAATGAGAAAGTTTTTAAAATTTTTTTGGGGGTTAGAGAAAATAATCTGGTGTCTACGGTAATGGTGTCAAATTGTTAATACATCGAAGTGCACTACAATCACTAAGATAATTATCCTAGAGTTTAATCATTTTTCTAGTCTCTGATTAAGTCATCCCACATGACAACTTTATTAAGATTGTTAAATCTAAACCCAATTGTTTTTGAAGAGCCTTGTTATTTATTTTTGGTATTTTCAGATATCGAACTGAAATTAAAAGTTGAGTTTTGGGGTTGATGATTAACACTTACGAAGGAATTACAAAAATAAAAATGCACTTAACAAGAATATAAGTTTGCCCTATCACAAGGTAAATCAAGATTGTTGTTAGCATAAGAAAACTATTATGAATGAAAAGACTAGGAATTAAAGGAAGCAAAACAAGCGGTGATTGGAATCAAGAGATAAAAATTGAGGCTTTAGGGGTTTTCACCACCTTAGCCTAGGTAAAAACAAACTAATCCTTAAAAACAATAGATTCGATGAAGGCAAGTGAATAGAAATCCACTAAAGATGAACTCCACATGATCCCATTGGTCCTGGTATTCCTGTTTCTTAGTTCATCATCCTAAAAGAAGAAGATCCATGGTCATTTCAAAACTCCTATGCGATTGGGTTTGTTATTCTAAATCTGAACTTCCACGATCATATCTATCCGGATTAACTTTTGATCAAACTAATTAATTACTTTAATAGATCAATTAGTTATCGAACCCAAAAGCATCTAGGATCGTTTCTAAGGAAAAGTCGATAAATTCATGGCTAAGGGGTTATTCCACTTGTCTCGATAGGGAACTACTCACTGATTCTTGTGGAGAAAAGGGTGACGGAGGGAAGAAGAGTTCTAGCCATAGTCTAGTCTTACTAAAGGATAGTTCTTAGGCTAGAGACAATAAAATGGCCGACGCTTAATCCCTTGTTCTAGTCCATGGAAGAGAAGAAGAAGAAGAACTAAACTAGATCTAAATGAGCAAAGTAAGAACAATAACTGAAGGGAACACTTAGCTTGCAAAAATCAAACTTTATTGATGAATAGAACACAATAACATAAGAACGCAAGAAAGATTGCTCAAAAATCCCGTACAAAGATGATACAAAATATGGAGAATCTCCCCTTCTTTTATAGGAGAAGGAGGGGGTAGGCTGCCCAAAAAATAGGGAGAAAAAGAGAGGGAGCCATCCTTTTGAATTTTCTAGTTTTGGTCAATAGAAATTTGATTGACTTTAATTGTCTTGACCATGTAACTGTCTTCAATGTAAATTCCCTAAGTAGAATTTGCGAACGTATTTCTCTCCCCTCAAAAGTATAAAAACGGTCACAATAATAGGATAATATTTTAGAAAATTAAATTTCCTTTCCAATGAATACTTTTACACTCAATTTGGACTCTGGATGCAAGAGTTATGGCACTTTTGGTGATGGGAATACATTAATTACAGGATTGCTGCAAATTGTGCAATTATACTCCAAGAATATTTATCCTATTTCCTACAAAAATCCAAGAAAATATAATTAAAATTCTACTTAAATAGAAAAATATAATATAATGCAATTAATTATAAAACTAAGAAAATAAATAACAAAACAATCCTAAAAATATATCTAAAAGATGTAAATAAAAATGATGAAAACACATTTATCAAGACACTAAAGGCATACATGATGAGGGGGTTTGGTAAGGCTCTCAAGGGTGTTTCCTACGGGAGGGGGACAAAAGAAAGATAATACGAAAGTCCCTTTACCCAAAATATATGAATAGAAGGATGATTGCAACATGTTATGCATGACCTACCACAATGCAAGCATTGGGTATCAATTTTGTAATTGAACACCTCTTGAAGTCTTGTGTGTTACTCAAGGTTATCACCATTGCATAAGATACATATATTGAGCTGAAACATCATTTTTTATCATATTGGAGAAAATCAAGCATAACGGAGAAGATGACATCTGCTTTAGAATAAAAATGAAATTCATGTGATAACAAGCCTCCCAATTTAACATAAATTTTGCCTCTAGCCCTGAGGAAGCTAAAGTACTCAACAAGGGACACACTGAAAGAGACTCAACTGTCAACTATGCATTGATGTGCAAAAGGATAATCGGGAAGACCACCTTCACACTGAGAAGTAAAAGACAAGTGCAATCCACAATCCCTTTGTGAGGTACTTATAAAAATTCATTGCAAATATTTTTTTTTTCCAAGTACAACAACCAAGGGAGTTGCTCAGAGAAGGATCTTTTATCCTTTATTGGTTAACAAGATAAAAAATATATAAACCTAGGGATACTTTTTGTAGATTACATGAGGTCAATCTCATCCAAGAGTGAAATTCCCTTTGTCATGGGAGGCATTGTGACCTCAATCGTCCTATCCCTATTACATGAGCTGATAGGGCCCACTACGGTGGAGGGAGTAAATTTGTAAACTTGAGTTATTTGATACACTCCCAAATGATTTCAATAGTTGATAAGAAGATAATTTATGATGTCAACCCCCCTTATACATGAATAACTCTGGACCTTCCATACTAAACAGAGCTACTGAAGAAATATCTAGCCCCCCATGCTAAAACATTTGAAGACCTCAAATATTAGGAGAACCAGAAACCTAGGAAGAACTTCACATATATTGTTGTTGATCTACCTAAAGGAGACGGAGAAACCAATCTATAGGAGGAACCACCGGAAGAGAAGAAAAGAGAACTAATTTGAGAGAGGAGTAGAGATGAATCAACATTATCACAACACTAGCCTCTAACAAATGCCTATGACAGGTCTGCCATAAAGGCAGATCTAGAGAACATTCAATAGATACAACATGGAATGTAGTTAGATCAAAAGCAAATGCACCACCAGATTAACCACATGTATCACTACCAATATGCATAGATACGTAGGAACCCCCAATGGTGGATGATTTTTGGGGACCCATTTCTAGATATCTGGAGTCACTGTTGGAACCCTTACTGCTAGCATCCTCCTCCACAGGTAGGGCCACTACCACATGGATATCTACTATAGGATCCACCGAAGTAATGATGCTTACCCTATCACACCTAATATTTAGTCTTATTCTGAGGAAAACGTGATTCAAATGTTTGTGGTGTTTGGGAAACAAGCATGCAAGTATCAGTAGAAGCAACTCCCATATTTTCCATAACATGGGGACTTTAGCTGAAAGGGATGTCACATTAATATGAAACAGTTCAAATAAAGTAAAATAATAACCATGCATTAATATTGATATTTATTCATACATTGTTCAAAGGAAAACTAGTACATTTGAGTTCTTGAATATCATCTAACATCTAAACATGACTTGGAACTTGAAAGAAACTCTAATCTTAATGATTGGGTCTTCTAGGTAGATGGCGCCTCATTAGGGTAAACATTGAGAAACCTTGAGCGATTCCTTAGGATGATATTCATATAAGTCTATCTTGGATGTTGCCTTGTACTTATGGGCATCACACTCCCAACCATGGTTACAATACAAACCACATAAGAGTAAGTGGCATTCCGCATTGTTATAATAACATAATAACTTGGAAATAAGGAAAAACTTGAAGCTAATTGAATAGTAGTTTTGGATCCACATAACTTAATCTTGGTGGATGATTATAGAGTCCTCTCTCTTATTCTCCAATTTTTTCTCATAAAGGATTATAAGCTCAACATTAACATGATGAGGACAAAATAATGCAACCCATTACATGACTCATTATTAGCTTGCAATAATTGACTTTACTTGGATTTCTCATAAACATGACATGGATCTTGAATTAGAACCTAAAATCATAAGAATCATATAAATGCATTGATCCAAGAAATATTCAAATTCAAGTAAATAACTATGCATATAGTTTAACTTGGTAATCATAAAAATCATAATGTAATGAAAACCAATACTAAAAACTCAAAGTACATGGATCCACTTACCTCTTACTTACAGAAGACCTTAGTTGTTTTGTTAGATTGACAACGAAACCCTAATTATGCTCTTAGGGTTAAAAAATCCAAATTATCTTATTGAACCCAATAACATCCATTAATAGAAATATTCACCTTCGATTCTAGGATTTCATGGTTCCTTAATGAAGCAAGGGAAATTAGAGTCAAATCAAGATTTAAAACTTAATTCGTCATCTAGATCTAAAAAAAATGACAAAAATTAATATAAGGTTCATCTTCATCCAAGATCTGTAGAAATTTCTTTGAATTTTTAACAATTAGGTATATATTGATAATCTAAAAACTAGAAAAAGCAACGTTAGTAATTATTATCCAATAGGTCATCTGGTCCTAGGATGATGTGGCCTAACAAAAGCATGCCAGTTGGACCAGTCGCCCTCAACAAAACTAGCATAAACTTGCAAAACTAGATCTTCAAAAATTACCTAACTACCTAGGTCTTGTGCGATAGAACAAAACAAAACTATGGTCATTATCGTAAATCTGACGTTCATCATTTCTATTTAAAATGATTAGGAACCAGAGCTTCTATAGGCTAAACCAGTGGTAAATCTTGCAATCAAATAACTGAATGATGAGTTTATCCTCCTCACTATCAGGAGGCTAAACCATTGGCTTCTTCTCAGCTTGTCGAATCTTACAAAGCCCCAGAGGAGTCACAAGGTGGTCGATGGCCCAAAACCATCCACCTCCAAGACTGGTTATCCGATCAAGTATAGATCTAGAGAAACCATTGTCTCACCACTAGAACACACATAAAGATATAAGTTCAATACTAAACCTTTGAGCAAAGCTATATAGAAGAAACCAGAGGAAAACATGGTAAGACAACATGGATTTCTTGGAGGCTACTAAAAGTGGGTGAGAAGAGGGAAAGATGAAATCTTACCTTTAGAACATGATTGAGTTGACAAAATGCTTCTTGGGTATGCATCAAGGTGAAAATGGCCCTCTATGTTTGCCGTTGATGTCTCGAGAACTGAGAGAACCCTCCAGTAGACGCAAAGGATAGGTGGACTTGTGTCACCAAGAACATGGGATTTAGAGAGAAAATCAATATAGGGGTTCATAACCTTGGTGTCTTAGGAACGTTTTCAGGCTCCTATATGTGGGTTTCGTGATATGGACGACTGGAGTCACTATTGTAGTTGGAAACAGGGGAGACATGAGAGAGTTCTTGTTGACCGAGAGTTCTAGGGATTGAAACCCTTTCCTAGTCAGGATGGATTTTTTCAGTATGATCTAGGGATGGTGAAAATTACTCTATTTCTTGGTGGTGTCAATAAGAGAGAGAAAACAATGGGAGGGGGATCACTACTATGAAGAAGTCCACATCACATGGGTATCAAGTGAAGGACATGAGTCCCCCACCCACACAACTCCATATATATGAGTTCTAAATGGACTCTAACTTTACAAGGGCCTGCTTTGATACATAAACCCAATAACTATATTGAATCGAGACATTAATGAAATAATGAGTTTATTTAGGTCTCAAACTATAGGGAAGCCATTCCAAAATTATTGGAGGGGTCAAACAATTTCCATTTGACTTCAAATTTGGAAGATATATGTATTTTAGGTCCTAGATCATTATTTCGTAATTATTTTCCATATTTGATCACCCAAACATGAGCCATTTACTATAATGTATCTAGTACCACTTATGTGCATTAAATGTTATATTATTGATCTCTAATTGATTTCTCTTACCTTTCATGGTCAGTTACGATTCATTTTAATTTATTAGATCCACTGGATCAAATCTAGACCAACTAGGGATCAAAGGTATATTAAAGATGATGAGGCTAAAATGTGGAGAGAGAAAGTGCATTATACTTCCATGTTTAACAAGTATTGAATTAACTATCATCAGCAAAGAGTAAAGATTACTTAATGTATTGTATCTTGCTTTAAACATTAGATTTGGAAATAATAGGTGCATTAGGTTCTACTTGATGCATGAAATTTAGATGCTAAAAAGAATTAAGGTTTCCAATTAAGGACTAGTTCATAAGTTTAAATTGTGAGCATTTTACAACTTGCCCCTATTGTTTTCTTTTCGCTTGCATACATGCATGCCATGTAGTTTAGTTTCATGAATTTTGGGTAATTTTTCAAAAAAAAAAAAATCTTTGCATGTGATTCCATGTCATACATTGCATTTCATGTAGTTTTTTTGTAACTTTTTGTGTGTTTTAGCTAAAATTTGGCTGCTCCATGATTTGTATTTCCTAAATGTGGGTTTCGAAGTGTTTGAATGCAATATGACAACATTTTGGCCAATTTTTCCCAAATTTGAATCTGTTTGCCTAATGGAGTGTTTCAACTAAATCTCTACTTGTTGTAATAAGAATGATTAAATTTGGGATAATGCAACTGGTTTATGATTCTTTTGGTAAAATAATCTCCATAGTGGAATTTTGCATGTGTTGCAAGCCTCTTATAAGTAGTTAACTATTTTGAATACAAGTGTGATTCTTGCTAGCCTTGAGCGTTTGGGAATATTCAATCTGTGTGGAAAAAATTTAATCTACTATATTTCTAATTTTATTTGTGGTTTGTTTGTTTGATGAATATTGCATGGACTAGCTTGATTGAATGAAATCATACATGGATACTCACCATCCATGACCCCTCTTTGACCCGACATCTCTTCCACCATATTTTTACCTTTATTCCTCATGAAAGGATGTCAATAGTTCACATATTAACCTTGACCACCCTCTAAACATATTAGAGTGGTTATATCTATACCCCCTTGCTTCACTCTTTTCACCATATGACCTTCTTACATATAAGGGAGAAAAAAGGAAGAAAATAAATAAGGTATGTCTCTAAGTAATAGCCTCACAAGAAAATAAAATAAAAGTATGAGTGTTTCTATGTAATAGCACCCACTCCCTTCCATGATCCTTTCTTCTCTTTTATACCTAGTAGGGATAGGGTAAATCAAATCTAGACGTTACACCCCTACACAAACCAAGTGGGTCATGAGAGGGGGAATGAAGTATATGATGTAATTCTATGAAGTGAAACAACAACAACAACAACCATTTGAATGTATGCCATGCATCATACTGGTTACTCAGAGTCTTATAAAAATTGCATTACTTACATGTGTGATTGGTATCCCATGTTGGAAGTTTTTGTGCTTTGTGCTTGATTCACACTTTATAATAGTAAATGAATAGAGAGTAGTGGATTACTTGCATAATTCCACATGTGAACTAACTATAGCCAAATAACATCATGATGTTTGCATTTTCCTATGATTTATTTGAATGAATGGAAAGAGAGATGAAGTTGGATCATACTAGAGGACAAGTATGTTTTAAGTTTGAGGTGGTGTTCAACCCTATTTTATGTATTTATAATTTGTCTTCTTGCACTTCAATCACATTTAGACGTGTTAGATTGCAAGTTATTTCCCCTAATAAATGGTTTAATGCCAAATTTGCATATGGTAGCTCTTTGTGTGTTTTTTCAGGCGTTTGAATCATGTGTTGGATGGGGAGGTGAAAGAAAGGAGGATCCTTGGCTTTATACACCTTGGGATGAGCCCTAGACCATCTCCCAACCATCCATAGGTGGTAAAAAATAAATTTAAGGCAAATAACACCTGTGAGATAGATTTTAGAGCCAAAAAGCATAGTTGGTCCCTCAAAACATGTCGTGGTACAATGCCACAACCATGGTGATAATGCCCCACGTCACAGGTTGTATTCAAGGATTCAAGTGCTACAACAACTAAATCACCACAGTTATGGTCAGTAAAATGGTTGTGGCACGCCAATTATGCATCGCCCGTGGCACCTACCAAGACCGTGGTGATGAGATCCAATAGTGCCTAGTAAGAAGAAAATGGTCATGGCCACTCCCTCCAAAACGACTATGCCAACCACCTCACTCGTTCCACCATTTACCCACCACAGTCATAGAGACCACCATGGTCATGCCAGTGACCTTCCTAAAACCATACCTCAATCAGACATTTTACCCAATCCACCTCATATGTGCCACACCACCACGACCATGTTCAAATCATCCACCATGACTATGGTGGCCGACAATCCTAGCCTACTTTTTACACTAAAAATCCTATACTACCCCCACTTAATCTAATGGTTCCCTACCACCTCTATAAACCTATGTGGTGGCTGTAGCATGTGGTTACACTCCCATAACACTCATTCCCACACACCTTGAGCATTCAAGGAGCTCCCATGTACATCTAGTTCATCACACCATCCTCTACCTCAAAACCCAATTTTCGTAGGATTTTGATGATCATTCACCACCATTCCAGCCATCTATCCATCTTGGGAGAAGAAGTGCATGCTCTAGCAGCAAGGAGATCAAGAAGGAGGAGTCACCATGTTTCATGGCCTACTCCTCTACTCATTTTTCTTTCTTCTTATGTTCTTTTATGCCTAGCGAAGCCCTTTTTGGTGGGTTGTTTGGCGTAAAAATATTACTTTGATAGCATGCTGGGGGAAAATAACTTGTAAACTCTATACATCCATTTTATGATGATTGTCTTCTAATTTTGTCTAATTTCCCATATTTTTTCTAGTGGTTTGTGCCTAAAGGATTTCTTGTTGATTTATACTTGAAAAATTGAAACTCTAGTATATAATGACTTGTATGAGGCTATTTTAAGGGTTTCTTCTAGCACCAACTAGTGGAATCTAGCTAGCACCCAATCTTCCCAGGTATCTATCCCCTCTACTACTTCTAAGTGGTAGATCTAAGTAGCTAGTGTAGTAGTGCTCAGTGCAATTCCTAGGAGTTTCCTAAAGGCTAGGTGGTGAGTAATATGAGGTGAAACACCCTCATCTCCACTCTCTATTCTTACCCTTAACTCCCAATTGACCTAAGCAGACTTTCTCTAGAAACCTAGACTTGCTACATCCTATTAGGATTTCAACTAAGCCCTAGTTTGATTGAGCCTCGTAAGGTAGTATAGAGTGTACAAGGGTGTAGTTCCCCTTCACACACCCTATACCATCCATGACCAATTAGTAGCTTAGGGTAATCATGTCGCATTTATTTAGTTTTTATTTGGTTTAACAATCTAGAATGAATGTATGGAGTTTGTATGTTATACCACCAGTCAACTTGGATTCTAGTTAAATTCCTCAAATGACCCATACTTCCATTGATAGCTTAAAACCCTAATTGCCTTTCTTTCTAGTTCATGCTTGCTTAGTTACTTTTTTTACTTGACTTCCTTATTAATTGCTCTGTTCTTGATAGTTAGGTATTTCAAGTGTAGCTAGTGTCTCTTAGTGCTTGATTTTTCTAACCTTAGCTAGGTACTTCTATTCTATTTCCTTGATTGACCTAGTTTCCTAAAATGCTCATTAGTACAATGTACTTCTTGCTTTGCTTTTCTAAGTTGTAATTGATCTCCTCTTGCTTAGTTTTACTTTCATTTCTCATTACAATTAACTTGCCTAGGATCAACTTAGATTTTGTTTTATTGTGTCCTTTTATTGCTTTCTTTCTCATCATTAGTTTAAACAAACCAAAACCAACCATCAAGCCATAAAACCCTAGACTCCACATTAGGAACCTGTCCAACCTAACTAAACTCTAGTGCCCCCACTCTACATATGGATATGCCCTTGTTTTGCATCTTTCCTATGCTAGTGTAAGTGAGTGTGTTAGTGTAGGTCCTTATAAATATTAATAGATCTTGTCGTGTGAGTTAGAGGCACATCTGATCCAAATTCAATTGGTCAGGTGTACTTAGGAAAAACACACTAGAGTACATCATAGAGATCATCTAGAACAAGATTGTGTCTATACTTGAAGTCATGGATCTCTCTCCAATGAACTACATGGCCCCAAAAGTGTCCAGACATGCCTTACAGAAAATTGGACAAATCTTATCAATAGGAAAAAAAATAATGAGACGGTACCTAAGGATGGTATGATACTCCATTGGTGACATATGCAAGCCTAATTTGATAATAGGAATAGCAAGGGTAAAATCTTTAGCATGATCATCTTGTAGAAACCTAAAAACTACTTTTTATCTAATGGTCATCTCAAACTTAACTTCCATGTCCTCAATGTTTTTTCCAAAAAGGGCACTTGCCAAAGCATTTTGAGCTCTATGGGGGATGGTGCCCTTGTTGGCAAAACTTCTAATTTAGAAAGTTGGAACAATGACACAAAGATAATATAAATCACTATCAGAATTAGAGCCCATACTATAAATCTTGCTGCCTTGCAAAATATGATCTTGAAGTACCCAAGATTGGATCCTAGAGGCCATAAAGCATATGAGGAAGCTTCTATCGCTGAGTAAAGCCCTAATCCACCAAGACAACTGAAAGGGAAGTGAATATGCATTTAAGGTCACCAAAAAAAGGACCTCTACAATCTACAATGTGTTCAATAGACCTTCACAAACCCTTGTCAAACAATGTTACAACCTCCTCCATGTATGCAAGTTGACATGTGGGTAAAACTACCAACTAAAAAAGGTAATACATGGTTCATATGGGATGTTAGGTAATTGGTGAAAGATAATTGGTCCAAATGATATCTTGTTTGTACTTAGGTTCTAGATAGATGGCTAAGGATCTATTAACAATAGAGCCATGTATGTAATTCACAATTCATGGTATAACATAACATGATAAACACCTCCGATTTATTTTTTCAAAGAAATGCATGGTGTTAAAAATGCTAAACTTTTACACAGAAGGAAGGATGGACATATATAAATCTATTTTAAAGAGGACACCTCAAAAAAAGTTTGTTTATCCTAGGGTATAAAGAAAAATGTTTATTGATTAATTTTCCAAAAGTTATGGTCAAAAGAAGTGTGTCTCTTAGTAACTAATAAAAAATTCATAAGATGTATTGATGTTGTGTCCTCCACAAATACAATAAATATTGGGTTGGTAATTGTAAGTTTAAGAGATGGGATCAAATTTGTATTTGAAATACCCAAGAGAGTAAGAAATTTGTTCAGTTGTTTGATCAACTTTTCTTCATTCCTTAAAATACTTGTTTATAGAAAGTTCACATTAGATATGTTATGATTGACTTTGGATTTTTCCTATCATGCAATCATTTCCAAAATGAAGCTATGCATTGTTCAATGAATGGAAAAGTGAAACATTTTGATTATGCAATGAAGAAAGAAACTTATTTCTTGAGGAAACTAGTTTGAGTTTTATGAGGCTTCTTCAACTCTTTAAAATGTTTGTAAAGTTTGTTTTTAACCATATATGACCATGTAATGCATCTATTACCTAGTAGGAAGAAAATATTTCAATCATGAGACAAAAATCCATGATTATAATGTCATGAATGCCATATTATCCATAAGCATTATCTTAGATAATATTATCACAAACAATCTAGAGAAACTTTTTTTCTCCCTTGTGAATCCCTAAAGAAGATCTCAATCATATAGAATCAATTAATAAGTCATTCAACCAATGATACTAGGTATACATATACTTTCAATCAATGAGTGATGTTTATCTAATTTATTAGGCATGTTATAAGTTAATACACCATCATGATAGTCAAATTACATGCCTTGGAAAGGAAAACATTTTCTAATATTCGAATCAAATTTATATATTCTTCATGATGAGGTTCAAGATATCAGTTTCTTTGATGATAAGGTAAGAATCAAATAGTTTTCAGGGCAACATTCTAAATGACATCTAAGGTTCAACATGTTTCCAATGAAAAGTGAGTTAAGACAAGAGTACTTGGGAATTTTAATTGTTTATGTAGTGTTGCTTTCAATGATGCCCAATATGTGTTTGATCTTGATAGTTTAATCAATTCCTTAAAAAAATGACACATATAACAAAGTGCAAAGATATATACTTTTTATAAGCTATAATTATAGGTTTAATTGGGAAAAAAATTCCAGCTGCAACTTCATAAAATCACATCATATGTAAAACATTCATAATGATATCACAATTTGGGATTTTAATAGTCATAATAAGATCATAAAAAATAATGTTTATTACACCCTAAAATAGTGTTATATGGGCATGAGTGATCAACTTAATCCTTGTTATCATCATCTTTAAAAAAACCATAATTATTTCTCTATATTACCGTTTCAATTCATTTTTATACAAATATTGTTATTTGGCATCTTAGTATTCATGAAGATAACCATAATCTCTTAATCGTTCATATAAAGTAGAATGTCACTCACATCATAACACTAGAAAATTCAGTTTCAATGAAAACAAATTGGTTGTTTCATCCTAAATCATCTAAAATTAATAAATAAAACATATTTGATAATATCCTACAAATAGATATGGACTTATTTAATAATAAAACTTGCCAATCAATTCATCTAACATTTACCCAAATTGTGAAAACTGATTACTTTCAGCTTAAAAATAACCCATAAGATATTAATTGATTCAAAATGTATTATATATTAGACACTAAGTTATCTAATCACCTCGAGATCATTGTAGGAGAAGTTCTAGTCTAATAAACACATCTAAAAAACCCTAAAAATTCCACATTGCTCTAAAAAACACCAATTTAAGATTTCTATCAAAAAACTTTAATGCAAGATCAAAATCAACTAGAAGCAAGGAAGAGAAGGAAAGGAATACAACTAGGGTATTAATATAGCCTAAAATAGAACATCAAACAAATGAAGATATCTTACTTAAATCAACATAAACCCATTGATGAATTTCAAATGAATGAAGATATCTTAATTAAATCAACATAAAGCCATTGATGAAAATGATACTATCAAGTATCAAAGGTGGAATTTTGTTCTGGATCGTGTAGCTCAAGATTTATGAGAAAGTGAGTCTTTACATTTTTCTTATATATATATTTATATATCTACTATATAACTTTTATATACATATCATATGCTATTTTTAAAATCCTCTTGTCATTGAATTGTTTATTATCTGAATCAAAACTTCAACCGACTAGAAATCTAATGGAAAAATGAGTTGAGCATCCATCCCTAGAATGGAGCTCATTCACATAACATTTACATGAATAAAACAACAACAACATCATTTTTAACCGTAAGGTAAGAGGAATGAGGGTATATGCCTAAATGAAATAAACTAGTACCTGACATCATTATCATAGTCTTAGATTCAAACTATATGGATATTTTATTTGCATTTCATTATGAGTCCATCAGAGATATACACAAAAGTTATCGTATTGGAGTGGAAGAAAATATCATGTACACTTAATACCTAAAATTGTAAAATGGGTACACTTCAACACATACACTATGCAAACAGATAAAACTGTAGGTTTAGTAACATCTTTTCTTGGCTAAAATGTAATATGATATTAAGAAAGAAAGTAACAATTTTAAATAGTTATCTATTAGTATGCAAGTATATTTTAAGTGCATTTTCCATTATATAAACAATATCATAATGCCTTTGACCAACTTCCCAAAGGAAGGGGTCAAACACTAAAAGTCATTCAGGTGAATAGTAAGAGTATACATGCTTCTTCATGAGGAGTACATGAAAAAAAGTCAAGAGTTGACCATTTTTAAACATGAGGAACCTTAAGGACATCACCAAGAGCTAATCTTTTTTCTGGCATGGTCTTCCCTAGCTTGATAAATCAAGTAGGTACATCGAGTGTTGAGTCATTACCCTGAGAATACAGACACGTGAACTAGGTTGTATAATGGACAAGTTCTATATATTTGTATATTTGTCAACCTAGTATAGCCACAACAAAATAAGTAGTCATAGGGAACATGTATCTCAAACATGTACATATATCCAAGCATTTTCAGATATATTAATACAAGCATGTTTCAATACTGCTAGTTAGGGAAATAGGTGGATAAACATGTACCATAATTCCAGAACTAGATTATATAAAATGAATATATATTTGAAAAGAGTCCATTGAACATATCATGACATTTAAGTAAGGCTAATTTCATTACCATCAACATGATTGAATCCTATTAATCATTATCATCATGTGTGGATTCTTCAACTAATCTAGGTCTCATTTCATACATTGGTTGATTTCAAACAATATATTAGAAGTAAAAGTCATATCATATCATATGATATATGGAATGTATTGTGTATGCCCAATAGAGTATATTCAGGTTTGCAAGGCTCTATAATCATGTCCACCTTATCCTATATAAAGGAGAGTGGTTCTCTTATTCCAATATAATGTCCACATCATTTTCTTCTACATGGTATCGAAGATCCAACCTAGTAAAACCTTTATATGTCTTAAAGTTCTAGTGTTTATCATTCTTAGGGGAAGCTTCAAAGTCAAGGATGAAAATTTTTAGGGAGAGAACATGTTGAGTTATGTCAAGTTCTATCATGTTTTAGTCATCAATGTTTTTTCTATGTCTTGTTTCTATTTTTCATCCAAGTTGGACATGTAATTCTATAACGTACCAATATTTTTCTATCTTGACTCTAGAAACCATAATTTGGTGAATAGGGTGTTAGTACGTATGGATCTTTAGAATTGACAAAACAAGATTAAGAATAAACCCAAGCATACATGCTTGGGCCCTAATGAACATTTAATGTGTGTAACATGAATAACTCAAATGTAATCTTGACCATGCATGGAATAAATAAACACTAATAATATGATGGATTATATATGTAGAACCTAACCCTAGAAACATGTTGGTGAATTGTATGTGGTGTATAGTAACCATATTTACCTCAACCTTAAGTTGTAATCATCAAAACCTAACTTATATGTTTGGTACCACATATGATATATGGTAACATTAGGTTCTCAAGCACATATCATATATCAATACACACATAATGGACCTAATTACCTAACCATAGCTTAATATGTAAATGAGTTCATTAAATATGTATTATATGTCACCATATGTACTAATAGAGGCATAACAAATTAATTGTGCATAATTAGTAACATGACATGAATAAATATAAATGCACGATTCATGTAGAAAATAATGTAAATTATAGATATAACATGATAAAAATTGAATTTTAATATAAGTGTAAATAACTATGTTCCATCATATGAGTTAAAATTAAATAACCCTAAGGAGATAAATAAGTAAAATATGGAAATTCATGCAATAGAATACACGATAACCCTTTTAATAGCTATGAGGATATTAGGACTCTAAATAATATATGGTGATGATATATATATTATATATATATTAATGAATATTTAGATAATAAGTTAAAACCTAATTTTATTATAACTCTTACAAGATAATCTTAAAAAATAATCTAACCTTAAAGTCGAATACCTTTTGTTGTAATTAGCTAGGATGTCTATTTGCAACCTATTTGAATAAGGATATATATGTTATTTAGACAAGAGACGAAAGAATCCAAATATTAGTCCTAATGTAAATCAAGTTATCTTGGTTTTTTATCACAATTTTCTAAAGTTGAGTGTCATGCTCGATCAGACTTGGTTTTCTCGGGCTCTATGTGATCCATTAGATTTACATTGTACAACATCTAAATTTTCTTCAATCTCGAGTCTGGATGCACTTGGGACTCTATATTGCATGTGAATTCTCCCTCCTCTAATCTCTCTCAATTCCTCCTTGTCTCTATCTTCCATTTTCAAAGCATTCCTCACATATCCACAAACCCACGAAGGCATAATTTCACCAAGTTTCCTGACCTAGAGTATCCTCCTCACTTCAGAATTATCCTCATCTCATGCTTCCTCCTTCCATTCAAATACTACATCCTATGGACATTCCAACCTATAAATACCCGATCATGAACCCTATATGCATACCAAAAAGTTGTCCCACCATTTTTGTTTACATTCTTATAATTTTGTTAGAACCCTCCCAACTACCGTTAACCCTATTGTCTTGTCTGACTCCATAGTCAATGTTGAGATCGTCAGGGTCACCACCAACCGCTCATTCTACTCATTGTGGCTACTTGAAGCTCTTTAAACCTCCATCTTCTTTGATTCAAGTATAAAGGAGAGTTCCTCATTTTTAGTTATCTTTTAAGGTTTCTACCTCGACTAGTGCAATGTCAGCCTTTGTGTCTTGGCTTTTTGAGATTTTCCTTTGATGTCCTTAGATGATTATCTTAGAGTTTTTTTTAGCATTTGAGACGTCAATTTTTGCTTCTTCTTTTATTTTTGTGCTCCAGGCCTCTTGCTATCCATGAAAAAACTAGTCCCTTGGTTTCTAGCATACTCACCATTCCAACATGGCTCGTCGATGTCTTCTAGGGATCACAAACATAGAGATGAGGTCGTTTCTCATTGTTTTGCACCAAATCTATGGATCCAGTTGTAGGATCAAGATTGGTGAAGGTATAAATACTCATGAGTTACACAACAAATTAGAAGATGATCAACGTTCAATTTACATCCATATCCTTGTTTTGATTTTGATTTTTTCACTCATCACTTGGCCTTTATTGTCCTTTTGCCTACAATTTCAACGTTTTATCGCACAAGATTTGATGTCATTGTCTACAAATGCATGTCATGTTGCCTATGTAGAATTGTGTGATGCAAGGATATGTTGGTCTTTTATAATTGGTTTTATCTTTGATATATTAGTAGGTCGAATAAACTTTCTATTACTACATAATTATTTATTCGTTAGAAAAATGAAAATAAATACACCTTGAAATCAGAAACTTGTTCTCTACCTCAATAAATATAAATCAGAACCTAAGTCCAACCATAATACAAGTTGATAATTCAGAGTTTCAAATATATGCATTAATTAATGATATATATATATATATATAGTGTCATAATAGGTGCAGAATATTTTACTAATGTATAGGGTTTGACCTTTACATGTTGAGACACAAGTTTAGGCATGTCGCTTCTCTTTATGAGTCATTGGACAATAATATATATTTTCTCTCTCACTTTGAGTTGATTGTGGCAATTATATTTGTATGTCACTTGGTTACACATACCTGACTCGGTTGAGTTCAATTCACCAAAATTTATCTTATAGACTGTTGAAAGTGTAAACTGAATCTATCTTCTTTGATATTATTAATATTTATTCAATTTGCAAACCTTCTTGATTTTTTTTCACCAATAAATTATGAAAACTCGACGTTGATTATTTTCTTGGATTGAGCTTATCTTTCCTCCTTACATTTGATTTGTTAGACTATTTTTGTGATGGATTGGTTTTTGGCTTAATTTCAATGATGAAATTTATCTTAAGTTGTGTAGGATGTTATGGAGTGGACTTTTAAGGTTTTTGACCCAGTGGGATAAGTGAGTTCATATAATTGAGATTGGAATGTCATATGTTTTATACCTCTAGAAGTATGGAATTGGTTGGTCAAATACTGATATTATGATACCAAAATTGGATGGAATGTAATTTGGATGATAATTGAGCTATGGTCAAAGTTTCATGATGATCAGATACTCCCAGAAGAAGTTATGTATGTTTGAATGTGGTGAAATCATTGATGTTTTGATAATAGGAGACCAAGTTTTCTCAACTATATTCTGATATGTATACCGTGTTACGCCTCGTTTAATCTTAGTTGTGAGATGCCACATATTGGAGACCGTGGGATTGGCAGGGTGTGAGCATAACTGATCCCACGTTGTAACTGGCCTGAGGAGAAACGGTGAGTGGGTAGTTGTCTTAGATATTCCAAGACCTACAGAACGACCCCTCTCGTACCCCCAGCTGTTATGGTTTTGTTAAGAAACAGGCTGCACCTTGTTTAAGATGCTGACACGTATTGAGTAAAATTCAGACCCTACCATTCAATGGGTAGAGACACGTGTAAATGAATCACAAAAGGAGCAGCCTAACTCCTGAGAGAAACCGTAACAGCAAATCCGAACTCCTCTCGTACATGAGTTTTTTTGAGGGAGATGAGAGAGAGGTCGGCATCATACCATTTTAAGTTTTCTCCACCGTCACCTCCAGGAGAGCAAGATATGGGCTGAAAAACCTCGAGACCTCGAGGTAGGCAGTGGTCTTGATAGCCGTTAACTCTAGTTTCTGGGTGAAGTTGATGGAGGGTAATTGATGGATACAGTATGTGCATTTGAGAAGAGAGCTAATCACATCCGCAGGAAAATGATGAGACTAGAGCAAAGTAAGGAGGCTTCTTCCCCACCAACGTGGTGTCAACCATCTCTGGTGGGTGTTTGATGAGGAGTTAGCAGACGGCGAGGAGGACTAAAGCCATAAACTTTGTCTTCTATAGACGAGAGCGGATGAGGCACATGCTGGGACAGAGTCCCGCGGACTCACGCACGCACAGCCGATGAGGGGCTTTCCCCTTATCCCGTTACACCGGAGATGGCAACCAGAGCCTCCAGGGGAGGCCCCGGCAGCAATCCGTGGCGGTGAGGCAACCTAGACAGAGATTCAGGGCTGCATGCTGCTACTGTGAAGTTATTGGATAAGGTTTGGAGGAGATCGCCGGAGGAGACACCCTACAGCGCCGACGCTAGAGAACTGGCGGGCGGCAGCGTTCACGCACGCAGACAGAAAGAGCTCGCGTCAGGCTTTGAGCATGAAAGGGGGGGGGGCGTCATTAGAGGCATCATCATCAGAGGATGAGGAGAAAAAGGAGACGACCAATTTGATCGCTCGAGTAGCCTAGATGCAGCGGCGAGTGCGTCAACCAGAGAATAGAGCCCGACAGAGGCGGCGGGCTATGCAAGGGAGCGCAGCGGAGGCTCAGTTGGTGGCTCCGCAGAATAGGACTAGGTGGTGCTCACACTGAAGAGGAGGGCACAGAAACCTGCTCACCGGAGAGAGAACCAACCACCGACGGTGGCTGATTGTGCCCTGGAGAACGGGCTCTCGCGGACGCTAGATCGCGAGGAGAGATCGTGAAGGAGAAGGAACGGGGGAAGATAACCCTGAACCGGCCGAAGCCCGGTCCAATCAGACCTTAAGTGAACCAACCGAGAATCGGTCGGCACACCCAGGCAAAAACGGGTGCACCCTGGTTGCCACGTGGCAGCCTATGATTCACCTAAAAAGGTATAATTCCTAAAAATATTTAGTTCTTAGATAAATATAGAAATTAGCTCGATGATCAGAAAAATACAAGTAAACTACCGAAATTCTCAAAACAATTG